>JAUZND010003220.1:0-33258 GCA_034780555.1 Coelogynopora nodosa
CTTTTTGGTAATATACTTGTTTAAGGTCCAATTCTCGCAGCCGTAGAGCGCAATGGGCATAATTAAACACTTGAATAAGCGAAGTTTAGTTGCTAATGATAGCTTTGTGTTTTTCCAAGTACGCCAGAGATTAGCCATCGCTGCCAATGCCTGGGCCGTTCTGCATCTTATGTCCAGTGTACAGTCGTTGTTTTCTGTGATTTCTGTGCCCAGATATTTGAAGTGACTGACTTGTTCGATATCGTTGTTACTAAGTTGCAACCGCATTTGTTGATGGGTTTTGGAAAGTAGTAAGCTTTTTGTTTTTGGAACACTAATTTCGAGTCCAATTACCGATATCAAATAAATGAAAAATATAATTTATGAAGGCAGGTACAATATTTATTGCTATACAGGGGCGCCAGAAATCACTTCCGTAAAAAAAGTTATATCAATCCAAGCATTTGTTTAAACCATATTATTTATAAAAGGCAAATAGACATTATACAAGCATAGATTTTTATAAATGCATATCAAAAGATCAAACAGTATTTTAAACAATATAATTCAACGTCAAATGGATCCACCTGGATTGCACCTTTGTCGATGCATAATCGAATCTGCGGAATGTTCTGTTCTGAATTTTACGTAGGAGATCAACCTCGAATTCTTAGAAAATATTTCTTATGACTTCTTTCAGGTGGTCCACCATCGCAGGCCTGTGTTCCCTGACTCGATGTTTAACGATACCCCAAAATGCATTGTCGCATGATGTTAAATCAGGGCTCCTGAGTGGCCAGGGACATGGACCGAATTTACCAACCCAACATGACTCAATCTTTCAATATACATTATGATCGTGACTCAAGCATGCAATTAATATTATGATCGTGACTCAAGCATGCAATATACATGATGATACAATATGAATCTACTTCATTTTCAATGTATTCATAGTTTTTAATATAATCTGTTTAATATAAAACTGGCCCTAAATTATAGAAAGAAATACATTACAAAAAAATTCACAAATCACACCAAAGTACAATTTTATGGTATAGATATGACATAAAATTTCATTATTATATGTTACGATTCAGTTACAATTTTAAATTACTATATTTCTCATTATTAACTGTGTTGACAGCATATAATTTATTCACTAAAATTAAATAATAACAAGGTAGTTATTATGAATATGGCTTAATATAGTCTTTAAGGCAATAAATACTTATTTTTATAATAAAATAAACGTACATATAAACAAGTGAATTACACATATATTTATATACCTATATAGTATAAATATTCAGAATAATAATTAACAGATGTGAAACATATTAAGAAACAAATAGTATTTCAAATTGATCAAAAAGTATTAAACTTTGATTATAGGTGTTTATGTGAATATATGCCAAAATATGATGAGTGTAAATATATTTAGTAAAAATACCATAAAATACCATACTTTCAGGATACCTCCTTGTGTACATATCGTCTTACTGTATATACAATATATACATGTATTTTCAATATTTGTTCTGTTACAATCCATAAAATTCTATATGTGTATATGAAAACAATATAATCACTTATAAAGTTATTAATTGAAGAAAAAAATGACCAAGCATTTGTTTCGATTTTTTGTCATTTGTGTTTATTTATTTTATTAAATATATTAATTCATAGACGTACAATAATTTCATAAGACAAATGAAACTTTATTAATATACGATAATACATCCACAATGTTAACTAAATAAAAACAACATTTATTTAATACATTTAACTCGCTATATATTAATTGTTCGAGGCAAAATTAACAAAAAACGTTTCCCAAGATAAAACAACATCTTTTACATTCGCAGTGCATGTCGCCGGCAATATATATTGTATTATACACGAAGCAACAAGCGATGCCCAAGCAACAGGGAAACGGATCTCTAATGGGGAACAAGTTGGCCACTTATACCTTTACTTTTGTATATATGCAAGACATTACCTTGGCCTTCTAATTGCCTATAAATGAGTTGGGCAAAACTGTTCAAAGCCAGAGATGCATTATCCCAGTCTTTGTCGGCCTGGCAAGCCCTGTCCATTACCGTTGACTTAGTCGGAACCAATCAAGCACAGCAATAATTAACTTTAGAGAAACCTAGCTACCCTTTATATACACAATATATGTATATATACCTACAACACTAATTTATACTGAGTTGTTCTGGGTTGAAAAGTTTTTGTCTTTCGCGAATTATAGAAATCAACTGCTAGTTGTAGTTGTTGGCTAACAATGTCATGTTAATGTTTGTTTTTTGCCATTAAATACGAGTGACTCCTAAAAAGAGAGAGAAATAGAGAGAGGGAGAGTGGCAGAGAGAGAGAAATAATAGCAAAACAAAAAGTAAGCATATAACTGCCGATTAGTAAAGATAAATGATTTGAGTTAAGGAGAAAAAATTTTAGTATTCTTTGACTTTCGCGCGATTGTCAGATAAAGTAATTTGGGGGCAAGACAATGGCAAGACTATTGCTAAATTAGCCATTACAAAGGCTAATGAGATAAGTCTGCAAAGAGAACAATCCATCCGGGGTCCCCCACCCTTTTTGTGCTTTTCCTGTATGGAGCAATCATGTAGACATTTACAATATAGGATAGGGAAGTCATTTTCTCATCCTCTCTTTCCTAGAAGTTTCCGTTGCTTTTTGTGCATTTATTTGTATTGTTTGCTAATGTTGGAGAATGGGGTACTAAGAAAAGTCATGCTTGGTTTTTTTTTAATGGAAATTACATATATTACACAGCGTTAATATATTGCATTACAAGAGTAAACGCAAATAATTTATTTAATCATTTATATTTATATGTGGATTTATTTAGATTTACTGCTATTATAGTATAGTCATAAAACAAACCATAACAACAACTTACTTGTATTTCACTATATCAGTTTTGAGGGATGGTTTTACTGTTTGGCTTCAGTGTAGCACATTTTACCGCCATGAATCTATCATTTGTTTGTACAAATTGTAGAACTATATAGCAGTGTACTGAGTACAAGTCTTCTTCGAAAATGTTTTTATTCTTCAAAATCTATTCAAAACTTGTGTTCATTTTACATTATATATTTTTTACATTCTATTTTTACTGAATTGTGGTTATTGATTGGACATGTTCTATTTATAATTTTAAAATATTTGTTCGGCCATCAGTATATCTTTTGACAATATTATTATATATATAGAGAATATATATTTATATTTTAAACTATTGTATAACATTGACTCAACTTGACTCTAATGATCCTTAATTTTAGTTTTAGTGATTTAAAAAATATAATTATAACATCATCGGTATTATAACAAACATCAATCTAAATTGTGCATGATCAGTCATAAATAGTCATAAATAGTCATAAACAGTCATAAATAGTCATGAAAAATCCTAAATAGATTCATTCATATATTTATTTAACTATGCTATTGTTATATTAAAAGTAGTATAGAATTGTCGATTCTGGATCATTCATAACTGGATTTATTCGTATATATTTATTTAACTATGATATTGTGTTATATTTGATATAGATTCATTACATTTCCTAACCTTGAAAACCCTTTAAAATTTATATAGAAAAATAGACAAAATAAATTGTTATCGGTTTCTATGCTTTTATATATTTATGATGTACGTACGTATAGTACAAACAGATGAAGACAATATTAGAAAGGTTGTACATAAAAATGTAAAACACTTAAAAACATTGCATAAAAAGTCTTGTCAGGTATTAACTGCGAAGAATATTATAAAATAAATTCGAATAGTTTTTCATATATTATGCTTTGTCAGTTATAATTTCACAAAGAATTATTATTCTTTAATCGTTTAGTTTACTAAATTCAATCTGTTAATATTTAATACTACTTTTAAGGTATGATACAAATTGATATAAAATTCTAATTATTATTAATACGATAATACTTTAATGTTTAATATGGCGTATATTTAGGACTTTTGGATGTACCTCGTGTTGATCCCCAAAAAAGCATCATACTCCAGTTAAAATATACATTGTTTACACGGTTATGTTTTCCAAGAACCAACAAAAATGTTCGATTTTATCTTATAATGATTAAATGATTAAAAGTTATGTTACTATAACTATTTTTCCAAAATCAACAACTTTGCCGACTTTACAGATATTCTAAAAGTTATTAAACACATTAAGGAGGTTGACAGATAATTAAAAAAAAACTTAATATTTATACCCAGCAAGTGTGATGCGACGTGACGCGACGTGACGTTCCGCTAAAAGTTGAATAAACACAATTCAATGAGCCTGTTTCCACTGAGCGTGACGCGACTCGACGAAACTGAAGTTTAAATTATTTAATGTTTTCTGCGACGCGCGCGGCGAAATTCCTATTTCAATGTGCAAATAGGCTGTAAATTGTGTAGAAACATCAAAAGTGTGATGTGTCACATTGCGGTTAGTGAGAACTGAAAATATAATTTCTTAACCTCAATCGCGTCGCGTCGCGTTTGGTGGGCATAAGCCTTTACGCGCAATTCAGAAAGCAATAGTTAAGGTGAAACTTGTTTCTCATATTGTATGAATTATAGATTTAATAAAGAAATTCAGAGCCTAAGTCGTCATGAAGAATTAAAAGGGATTATTTCTTTATTAACTATATACGCAACATAACATGTTCTGGTATATAATTTTGAAATCCACCATAGACAGTAGTTCAACGTCTAGAGTTTTTGAGGAAGTGACGTTTACTAGTTTCACTATCCCCTGGTCCGGTACCAACTAAACAAACCATTGGTCAGCCACTAAATACTCGACAGACGCAATTGCCAGCGATTCTAACCGGAATTCCACTTTTATTTTTATTGACCGTATGTCGTTCTTGCCAGTGAATTATTTCGTAAATTAGTTTGTCATCAAAAAATTATTCTTTTTAATTTTTACATTTATTATATTTAAAAAATATTGAATCGTCTTGTATAGATAACAAACCGGTATAAAATTACGCCACCGATGTTTATTATCCATATTAAAAATTAATCCACAATTATTTGAAAATAATGACTTCAATTTATGTTCTTCCAAACACAAATGTTTCTTTCTATATGTATTGGTTTAATATTTTGGTATTTCTTCCATATCTATTGTATATGTTTTCATGACATTATTGCCAAGTATGTGTACGCACAATCATTCCTTACTATATGTTTATTATTCTAAAAATTAAAAATACTACATAAATAAATAAACAACTGAATCAATAATATAAGATGTTATAAATTAGTTTTATACAATTGCCTTTATATTTATAGATATTCACCTCATAGTGTAGATTTTATTCTTTTGTAATAATCCAATTGTATTGTTTGTTTCAAATGTAAATTAGCTATAGAAAATAACCATATTGATCTCAATTGAGATTGTGGTACTTGTATACACAACAAATAATTATGTTTGAAAAAAACGACTAACATTACTTTCAAGGACATTTTTAATGTAATTCTAGATTCCTTTATTTAAAAAAAAGTAATAGTTAAATTTACAGCATCGCAGTTCATGGGAGAGGGTTGTACCATACTCCCCCTCCCCCCTCCCCCTAACTACCTGTCATCCAATATGGAGTCAGTGAACAACATTTTATTGCAATCATTATAGCTTTGTAAAAATATGTAGCTCGTGATCGGCCCCTTAAAATGCATTATTTACAAAAATTCGTAAAATCTAAATTTTTTAAGAATTGATTATTGTTGTTTTTCTGATATTCTTTACAAATTTGGTTTTTACAATATTGATATAAATTATATCAAAGTACGCTTAGGTAAAATATATATTTAAAATAATTAATTTTTTTAGACTGGATCAGCTCGAGAGCCGAAAATCCTGAATTTTAAATATTGCGATAAAAATATTCTGCCACAAAGAAATATAGAATATTTAGGTTAAATATGTATTGCTGTTCATGTAATAACCACACAAAAGTTTGGCCTTTAAAACATTAAAAAACAAATTTTGGCATTTTATGTTGTTCAGACAAATAACATCCGCGTATATTAAAAAATAATAATATTATACTAATCTCCAAAAGTATCAGATTTAGGTCTCCTAAAATAGTGTATATAAAATAGATAGTGTGCCAAGTTTCAGAGTAACCATACTGGCCAGATGACGTGACACATTGAAAACTGTAATATCCAGATCACGTGACACATTGAAAACGGCACTGGCCACATCACGTGACACATTGAAAACTGTACTGATTAGATCACGTGACACTTTGAAAACTGTACTGGCTAGATCACGTGACACATTGAAAACTGTACTGGCCAGATCACGTGACACATTGAAAACTGTAATATCCAGATCACGTGACACATTGAAAACTGTAATATCCAGATCACGTGACATATTAAAAACTGTATTATCCAGATCACGTGACACATTGAAGACTGTAATATCCAGATCACGTGACACATTGAAAACTGTAATATCCAGATCACGTGACACATTGAAAACTGTACTGGCCAGATCACGTAATACATTGAAAACTGTACTGGCCAGATCACGTGACACATTGAAAACTGTACTGGCCAGATCACGTGACACATTGAAAACTGTACTGGCTAGATCACGTGATACATTGAAAACTGTACTGGCCAGATCACGTGACATATTGAAAACTGTACTGGCCAGATCACGTGACATATTGAAAACTGTACTGGCCAGATCACTTGACACATTGAAAACTGTAGATATAGTTAAACCTCCTAAATGTATACTATGTTGGATGCATTATTGTTTTATTTATTGATATTGAAAGCCCTAAACAACGATGACCAATATAACATAAAACAATTTGTTTGTTTGTTAATAGTATTGTCTTTTTGAGTCACAAACGACATTTTCTGCAAATGTAAGGTTGATCATCTTCAAAAAAATACTTTTTTTAATTCACCATATTATTTTGTTTTGGAGATAAGGTATGCCGTGTAGCAAATTTCATCTAAATCGGTCATTGGAAAGGAGGATGTATAGGGGGGTGTTGTACAACCTACCCCTCTTCTCCAATGACCACCACCCCCCCCTCCCCAATTACCAACCCCCTTCCCCAATGACTGCCACGTATAGAAAATCACGGTGACTGCGAAGAGGGTGACGCACAGTTGAAACTATAAAGGAATAAATCTGTAATTTTAATGTTACTTTTAATGGATTTTTAATTTTTTTCCCTCTTTATTTATAGTAAAACTGATACGGGGATTCGTCATAAGTCTTTCAAGGGGAGTTAGAAAATTTCTTTTTTATAATAAATAAAATTGAACTAAAATGTTCACAAACAGTCATTGTACATTTTTTTTAATTAAAAATTGGTCATGTGTTATTGTGGCTCTGACGTAATAAATTGTATAAAAATGCATGAAATCTTTTTTATAGATTAATATATGATCAATATTTGACTATAACCCTAAAATTGGTTACATTATTTGTAACATAGAATCCATTTGTCTTATTTAACATTTTTTAAACAACTACTTTCATTGCAAAGAATACATTTATTTTATATTTATTAGGTGTATTATATATTATGTCGGTTACATTTTGCTATTAACTTTCAAAACCTTTTAAATACGATATATCTATCTAAATATATGGATTCAATAGAGAATTTTAAAATATTCAGTTAAAAACATCAATTTGTTTGGAAGCTAATTACATGTTTAAATTTTTTTACATTTTAATTGTCGTCATCATATTTTAACATATTTTTCACCGTTGACATAATATAGCCGCTGATGGAGGGTGCAAGGTTCCGCACCATTTATTAGTCATCATTTCTTTCCTTTTTTATTGAAAATATCACTTGTTACAGGTGTTTTTCTTCTTGATCCGGGCTGTCCCCAGTTATTCTTCTGCTTTTTTTGGATTTGACAGAGTGCCTTTTAATTCCACAGGTGTGACTTGACAGCTCATCACTCCGGGCCTGTTTAACATAGAGTACAAGCTATGTTTGGATTGTAAATATATATTTTTTTAAATTGAAGGTTGACGATAACGATTTTTTGTTGTTTTACAATTCGGTAGTTTAGTAATAAATGTTGCTTTTTGTTTATTATTTGACAGTCCCGTGGATTATTTCTGGTTCTTTTTTATTTCTTTTCTTATTTAATTGGTGGTGGTGTTGAAGAATTGATTAGAATGTGTTCAATTATATTATAACAATTCTTTTTAAAGTATTCTTTCTAAATAAAAATAAATAATAATTAGGAGAAAAGTATAAATATTTGACAACACTTAATGTTGGATGAATGGATGATGACATCACCTTGGTTGATGACGTTGCAATGTATGATGACGTCAACACAGATGATATCAAACAAGGTAGTGACAATTTTATATCTTAATTTCCAAATTTTTAATTAATAATTTTCATGAAAATTTACATTTAGCACAATTATAAAGTTCAGCACTTGCTATAAATATATTAAACGCCCTTGTTGGTTTTAATTTAGTGTTTGTCACAACAAAATAACCAAAAAACAATTTGCAAAATTTTTGTACACAATATATGTTTATATTCTTTTTATTGTAGCATATTTTCACAACTTCTCAATATTTATTTTATATGAAAAATTGAAGAATCAAATAGCCCGCCAAAACTTATAATACACTTTTTATCCATTAAAAGTTTGCGCACAAGCTGGCAGACATGAGTCCGGAGAACAACAGAACGCAGTCAACACAAACTCTCTCTCTCCCTCTCTTCCTCTCTTCCTCTCTCTCTCCCTCCCTGTTTCTGAGAGACATCCAACTCGAGACTTCGACAGAAGGTGTTCCACGGTGCCAGAAGGTTTTCGAGTCCAGGGTTCCGGTGTGTGGACCGCCAGTTTCCAGCTGACATCGGCAAGATCAAATGGCTCGGCACCGGACATGCAATCGGTGCTGCTGCCTGGTGGAGGTGGGGGGGCATACGAGGCTGCATGTCTCCCTGTATATATCCTGTGGGTTATACGACTATAGGGAGGGGGGTAGTCTTGCTGAAGTTTTCATCATATAGGAGCGCTGGCAGGAGTTTTGCAATTTAGTTGTTCTTCTTGTGTGTGTGTGTGTGTGTGTGAAAAAAGAAAATATATTTAATTATACAACTTAGTTTCTCTGTATAAAATTAAACTGACGAAAAATAGTTGCATGTGCGGTAAATAATGGGGGGAATTGTTTAAATTTGATAAAATAAAGATTTTGAAAAATACAATCACTTTCATTACTTCTCATTACTTACATCTCTCAATATAATTTATTAGGTGTTAAATGTTTTTATTTTATTTTTACGATTACCTTTCTTCAATATAATGTTAACTAACAAATAACATTAAACATTATATAGCAGATTTAATGATTTTGAAACATTGAATTTTTGAATTAAGTATTCCTCACTGAGTTTATGGCTGTTAAATTGAGAGTTCCTCAATTAAATATATATTTGATGTTGCTTAGTAATGCTTAGTTGGGATCGTCTCATAGAAGGGGATCCATGTTCACCAGCATTCCACCTGATCATACCAACGAATAGAACCGAGTGCATTTTATTATTTTATGTGTAAAAGTTAGCATGATTCATGTTCTTCTTTTTTGCTAAATATGGCATTCACAGATAAAAGTGTGTAAGTAGTATGTGTAAGTAGTATACTACACAGTTCGAAATATTGCTCTGCTCAATTGTTGAATTGACTGGTTCTTACGACTTAATGTTGTCTTCTTTTTGATCTAGCATGTGGTCGTTTGAGATCTACTGACAACCAGATTGCAAGTAATGCTTATTAAAAGCACCAAACAAATCGTCAAAAGATTTAATTTTTGCAATGTATCATCAGAGTGAGTAATTCGTGGATATCCACCAGCAAAAACGACATATTGTAATGTGTATAATACTAGGAATTGGTAACACATTATGCGCGTACGTTTTTGAACCATGTTTATTTTATATTATCTTACTAAAATGAATTTATTTAAAAATATATATATTTAAGCAGTCAATTAATATTTTTGTAAATATTTATTTTTTAATTTAAATAATATTTTTTTTATAATTGTACTAATTTTACTATATACAATTTTCAATATATACATTAATTTCATAATTTTTTAATTAATGTTTTAATTTCATTAATTATATTTTTTGATTATATTTCCATTGATTAATTGATTAAACTTAATTAATTTTAATCAGTTGGAAAAGTACATGGTCTCGTCACAATAGAAAAGTTTACTATATATACGGAACTTTGAAAACACAAACACAACATCCTAGTAAACTATATACGAAAATATCTATTTAAAAAAATAATATTCTTATTCTTATTTTATTTTATTTTTAATTTAATATAATTTAATTTGTAATTGATCTATTTTTAAATTTGAATGATGACTGTTTTTAATGTTTCGATTAAAATGTAGATATTTTTATTTCTAAAAAACATTATAACGTTTTAATTCAAAATTGTAATTATTTATTTCAGTTATAAAAGTTTAAAAATCTATTATAATTTCTTCTCGATTTTAATTAATTAAAAATAACTTTTGTTTCAATTCTGACCATTTTCTATAATCGATACCATACATAATACATAAAGGCATGATCATAAAAAGTATTTTTTTAGAGAATTAAAATTAAGCTTTAAAAATTATTGAAAGCATATTACGTATAAATATTACCAATTAAGTAACCATATGTAAGAATCAATTGTGTTTTACAAAAATTCAATGTGAGACTGGAGTTTTGGGATTTGTAAAGTGTAGTCTTCAGCTATTGTCTGCTTAATTCCATCATTTATTTGGATGGCGAACCTACCTAGACATTAAAGTGGTTTCTAGTCATTTGTTCAGAAGTAAACGCTGCAATTTTTCCAATGATTTTGAATAATTTTAATCAGAAGATGATCCTTTATTATCCGGTTTAATCTTATTATATGTGATCCTTTAACACAATAAATTTATCAAAGAGTAAAACATCATATTTTTAATTGAAAAGTCTTCGTCAAAACGTATTTTTAAGTGAGTTAGGTCAAATAGATTCAATATATTTGTTGATAATATAATTACTAACTTCCAAACATAATTGGATATATATATCCCGATTACGTGTGAATTAAACTGACCGTAAAAATTGTCAGAATCAGTCAACATCAGTGTTTACTAACACGGCAAATTAGGTCTTGTTTTTACTACGGTACAAATCACATCATGTTGTTTAATTCGTGGGAATATATATTTTCTCATATAGTCAGTCACTAAAACAGAAAAGAATAAAACGATAATGATACTCCTAATTAATAGCAGGATTATTTCATCACAATTCTTTTTGCTTTCTCTCTCTCTCTCTCTCTCTCTCTCTCTCTCTCTCTCTCTCTCTCTCGCTGCCTCTTTCCAACCAACCCCCTGTTATGTTCAAATATCTTTTTCTCTAGTGTAATATATGGGAAATTATCCACTATTAGCACCAACGTTTGCCTGTGACAGCTCTCTCATCCCCAGAAAGCGGGGGGACCCTATGAGTCGCGTGAGTTTGGTTGGTCTGCAAATGAAACAAAAGCGATTTTCCACCAGCTGGACGTGAAACTTCCTCCACCCTAGTGGGCCCAGTCACCGACCGGATGTCAGGTGTCAATGCGAAGCGTGTTGAGCCCGAAACACTGGAACCAGGCGCTCCATCTCTCTCTCTCTCACCCGCCTTCCTCTCCTCCGTCAATTAATACGGAGTTACATATATTATAAATTTAGCTCACCTCCTCGCCGACTTCACTCAACGCTGGGGCTAGCAGCCATGGACACTCTTCTGTAGTCACACGTCAGTCAAACGCTGATGGAAAGAGGAGCGGGAGCGAGGGGGAGCTGAGGGAGGGGTGAAAGGCTGAGCACCAAAAGAGAGTCAGAAAATCGCATGGGCGAATTCTCCAACGGAAACGCATTTTCATGGACCATCTAACTAAATGGAATTAAAAGCTTCTCATAGAAGACGACCACGGCGCTAGCTCACAAATCCCAAATCCCACACACAAACACACCTCCGTTCTTCTCGCCCTCACTCCCCTTCCGTCTATATCGAGTAAATAAATTCTATTAAGTCATCCAATTCTCTTCGAGGCTTCCGTGTATTAGACTATCCCTTGATTGTTTCCTTGCGCGAAAAGCAGACTTGTTCATCTTTCTCTCCGAGTCTCCATTCCCAATCTCTCCCTCCGTCTCTCTCTCTCTCTCTCTCTCTGTCTCTATATCTCTCTCTCTGCGGTTCTCTCATATTTTAGCTCCCTCTCTTGTCTATCTCTCTGCTCACTTGGTTGACGTCTACCGCCAGTGGGATTCTCTATTCTTGCGGCCGCGGTATCCCTCACTGCCATCATCATCATACCTCGACCCGAATTTCAACCGCGCCTAAAAGCCAGCAGGGAATGAAAGGGTTGGAGAAGCCAGTATTATATGTCTTTCACTTCTCTCCCCGACCAGGTAGAAATCCATTTCCACAGGAAACCTGGCTTCCTGTCGACGGTTTGTCGACAAACATTTAGCCAAATTATTACTGACATGATGTATTCGTATAATTAGAAAGATTCAATTTGCGTTACCTTTAGTCCAAGGCTTTCAACCTCATCTATGATCATCGCTTCTATTCTCTCTCCCTCTCTCTCTCGCTCTTTCAATCATTCACTCTATACTATCTTCCTAACCAAACTCTTGTTCCTATAATCTACTCATCTCATCTCTCTCTCTCTTTGCGTAATATTCCCCTGCGCTCGCACAAGCCAAGGTACGTTTGGGTCCTGAATACACCCTATCTCCTGGGTGCATAGACTCCATCAAGTTTGCCCCCAACTCACGGTAAATACTTCATAAACTATAGCTAACGAAGATAAATAATGGGAGATTGGGAGACTATACAGTGCATTAGCTCTGCAAATTGTTTCCCTAAAAACAAAGCGTGTACATTCCCCGTTTCCAGCTATCTCCTATTCTAAATACACACTTTTTGTTCGATGGTAATTGAATGCATTCTGTCTATATTTGGCAAATAGCGTTTTTTATATTAATTAAATGACAGTGATTATTTTACAAATAAATAATAATATATTAGCGTCACAAATTTGGTGAGTGACTTATATTGAATCAGCAGTGTATGTTAGCATAGATTTAACAAATTAGATGAAATTATTTCTTGTTAATATAACTAATAACCTCGGAAACAGTTTAATTGACTATTACAAATTTAATTTAATTTAGTTTAGTTTAATTAACGATCAAATTAGTTACAACTAGAAAACCAGACGAGAATATATTTAATTAATTAAAAATAATTAACAGACGCAAATATTTAATCAATTTATTTATTTCCTAGATTTTATTATAATTTATTATATATACATATAACAGTTTAATCCATTTATTCTGAAATATAAATAGAAAGGGGAATGAAAGATTACATGAGTACATTCTTATTAAAATTAATCATTTAAATGAATCGAAGCACAATTGATACAAAGTTTTTTAATATAATAAATAGATAATGCATATTTGTATATATATACATATTGTAGTTACCGAAGGTTTACAAAAGTTATTCATGTATTGCATGTTATGCTTTAGGCATATAATAATAATTATTGCTCTATTAAACGTGTGAAAATTGCAAGCATTATAGTATTTGTTTTAAATATACCTAATTAATATTAAAACTATTCTTTGCGGTGAAAAAAAATTATAATGTGTTTTTTTAATCATAAATATAAACGTGGATTTTCACAACTTTAAAAACATTATTTTGACACAAATAATTACAGCAATTTATGGTCTATACAAAATATGTATGTAATATATTCATGTGTATTTTAAAAGCATCCAATTAGATAAAAAATAACTTTTAAAAGAGAAAACTATAAAATGTTGATAAAATTGGGATCAATTATTTAGGGTGACAATCTCCTCTGCGATTGGTCAAAAGTATTGAATTTTCCACTTTCAAGTATCAATATGGTTTATCACTGTTTCTGTAACCTTTCCATATGTAAACTATTTAAATATAGATTATTTTTCGTATATACAGTACACAATATATATTTCTATATTATAGAGAATTGATTTCTTTTATCCAATAGTCAACTTACATTAAAAACGACATTAGGACTATTTTTTTCATATTAAATAACTTATTAATGTATAGATTATTGGATATTATGGTAAAATCGATTTCATACATATACTGGGCTTGAAAATTTATAATATTGCGTAATTTAGCACAAATATTTCATTATGTATAATTCGGATTTTTCAAATTGATACATATATATCTGATCCATTCAATGCTCACCCCATCTTTGTTTAAATAATGAAATTTTTTCTCTTTTTGGTGTTATTTGTCACATTGGTTCATCCATTTCAAATGGACATTATGTTGCATATACCAAATACAACGCTGACTGGTATAAACTGGTTTAATACTTTTCTAAACTCGTGTGAGGCCTATATGCTTTTTGACCATCTTGATCAGTAGTTATTGAATAAGGGAAGTGTGACAGAAGCGCTCTATCAAACCGGTTAAACACGCCGCTGAGGGTCCTAAGTCCCGCACCTTATTAAGTTTCTACTGTATCTCTTTAAGTCAGCTTCTACTTTCGGTCCGTTTTGGTTTTGTGTCCTAGATAATGGCTTTAGTTAACATATAATCACTACAGGCATGACTTAACGTCCACTCATTTCCTAGGCCTGTGTTATAAGTACAAGTAAAACTTGGTGGAATTCCTTCATTTTCTTTAATTTTTAGTATTGTTCTCCTTTTGGCTGGTTTTCTAGTTTTTTATAGGAAGTTATACTCTTGTTATTTCCAGTTTTATTAATTCCTCTCCTTTGACTTTTGTGTATCTATTTGTCGGTTTTCTTTGTTATACCCTTTCTTTTGATTTATATTTTATTATTTCTGATTTATTTCTATCTGGTGAGCTGATTTTGCATGATGGTTCCAATCAATTCTAATTGGTTAATAGTAACAGCAGACAATTGAACAGTGTCCCAAATTGTTTAAAAACGATTTTCATGCCAGTTATATGATGCGGATTCCTACAGTAACAACAAAAACACTTATTAATAAGATCTTACTAGATACATTAGACATGTAAAACAAAGTACATAATTGAATATTACAAAGAATTTACAATGTAATACATATTAAGGTTTATTTGCCAGACATTAGAAATACGTAAATTTAAGGTTAATATCTGATCGATTCAATTGAATTTAAAACAGCTCCTCCACTTTCTTCAGTGTTTCTTCTTGTAATGTACTTAAACTAGTGTTCCTATTTTCTCCGATATAGTCTGTATCTCTCATTCTTTCAGTCTTATAATCTTGAATTGAACTTTATATAATATGAGTATACAAAGGAAATGTACTTTGATTTCTAAATGAATAATATATTAATAATTAACATATAATATTCGAGCATTTAGTTATAGAAAATTTGCGCCTACCCTCAAATGTCCTCCTTTTTTGGCCAAACATAGTCATTTTCGCATTGGATACAAATATATGCTTACTTTGGCCATTAAGATGATTTAATATGTGAAAATTATCCATTTCGCTCATGATAAGCCTATTGTGACCTGCCTATTATTTTCTGTAGTCACATCCATGCTGTATTGTATATAGGGGGTATAAGAAGTAGTCACATTTTTCTAAATTAACATTGAATGATGCTACGTTAAGTGATGACAAAATACCTTGACTCTAAGAATAAACAAAAATACCTTTTTGGTATTTTACATAGTGAAAAGTAGATTTTAATTAATTAATTAAAGAAATATATCCTAGATCCTAGTTGAAAACTCTGACTAGTTCAAAACAGGACAGATACATTGTGAATTTTTGTAAATATTACAAACTGGTTCACTAATGAAACTGTATTGCCTAGTTATTAATTATTGTTATGAAAACATTAATAAAATACATATGAAAAATACATAATTTTGCAAAATTAAAAAAAAAAGTTTTAATGAAAAGTTTTGGAGGAAAGATGACATACCATTTTTTGGACTACTAACCCTTTGAAGAATATATAGTGACTGTGGGTAAACCATTCAATTGATTTAGAGCAATAACATACTAGCATTTGTTATTAGTAAATGTTATTGCACTTAAAATGCATTCTTACAAAGAAATAAAAACAATTTGGTATATAATTGTTAATTTTAAAAGTAATTAACAATAATAACAGTTGATATTATTGAAGACTATATGAACAACTTTATCAAAATTTATATAATTAAAGGAAAATAAATACCATTATTTTTGGATATATGTCTACTCCCTAACATTTTATTGCATTATTTATTCCAGAAAATAATCTTCTTTACTCCCAAAAATACAGAAAACTCTCATACCTGATTTAAAGAAGGAAATATATAATCACTTATATCTGATATTACAGATAAACAAATTTAAAGGACATAAAATGTTCCAAAAAAAGTATATTGTTATACATATATTTATCCAAACTATTATAAGTGTCATCAATGGAATATCAATGTAAATACGAAATTAATACAATATCATAATAAATCATAATAAACCACTGCTTGTACAGGTGTGCAGTGCAGTGTTGGAAAGGCAATTACAATATATATATATAATAGATCTGTTGAAAAAAGCTCAATATTTCATTTATTCAAAAGTTCAGTATTCTATTCTTGCCTATTCAGACGTCTTGGTTCCCAAATTTGGTCTTGCCTGTCAATGTCATAACCTTTCCGCTTGTGGCACTCATCATCTCCACCCCCTCTGGGTTCTGGCCAGCTCTTGTAGTGCACAGCAGGCATTCTTGCAGTTCTTTGGGATAGCCAGTTGACCATACTCTGTTCGCCTTTTTGTTCCTGGCAGTGTCCCAAATAGTCTCAATCGTGGGCTACTTCAGGACTTCTTGAGTTCTTTTCTGTCCTAATGCAAATCTTGATGTACCGTTGTAGTCACGTTTTAGCAGATTTTTCGCCTTTACAGAAGCATTGGCGAATAGAGTTTGACAGTATGTTAGATGTGGTATTGCTAGTGTTTTAGTATGCAACTCTTTGTCTTGTCTCAAAAGATGTTTGTCAGCTCTGCATATTGACTTTATAGCAACAAATACATTATTTATAGCCTTCTCACAGTGCTTAATCCATGTTAGTGAAGGATCTATAGTGACTCCAAGGATCGAAATAGTTTCTGAGTATGATAAAGTAGTTCCTCCCATCTTGATTTCGAGATGTGACCCTACTCGTCTTCTTTGATGAGTGCCACAGCATAACAACTGCGTTTTTGCTGGTTGCACAGCCAACTTGTTCAACATCACATATTTTTCGAAAACGGTTAGAAACGGATGTTAAAAAGTTCATGGCAGCTCCTTTAATGCCTACTTGATTCTGTAACTTATTCAGCAGTCTTTTTCGATCAATAGTATCAAATTCTGCCGACAGATCAAGTGCTGCTATGAGAACAGTATTACCTTCATCAACTTGGGCAGTAATGTCAATTATGTGGAGAAGAGCCATTTCACAGCTGTGTCCAGGACGGAATCTGTGGGCTGTTGGAAGTATCACATTAATTTGCATTGCATGTAGCATAACTTGATTGGAGATAAGTCTTTTAACTATGTGAGATATTGAATTTAGTAAAGAAACAGGGCGGTATGAACTGGGTTCTTCTTCTGGCCCTTTTCCTTTCCATACTGTGGTTACCTGAGCTAGCTACCAATTTGTAGGAAAACTCAATTCCCTTATACAAGCCTTTGTAATTTTAGCAATTTTATGAGCAATGCCACGACTAACTAATTGCACCGCTGCCATGGGTATATGGTCAGCACCTGATTAATGGGTTGTCTTCACTTTGTTTAGAGCCTTGTGAATGTCATAGGTTGTTACATTTGAAAAGTTGTAATATATAAGTTCTAATATTTACTTATCATATTTTTTAAACACACATCTATCAACAATTTTTAATCACTTTAAAAATTATATTAGTTTGCACATATCACAACAGCTACTTTGAATATTTAATAATATTAAAATTTCTTCAGTTTGTCAATTGTAGACAGTACTGTTTTATTATTTTCCAAATTAAAAATGTACTAATTTAATTTATTTACCTATAATTTTTATCTATTGTTTAACCTTTCCTTTGTGCAGCTAATTATTTTGCAAATTTTGTTCAGCACAGATGCTAGCCATCATTGGCCAAGCACAGATGCCATGATAGTTCACAAAGATAGAGGCAACTAAGGAGATTGAAAATGGCATTAAACATGATCCAAACATAAAGATTTTGATAGTTCTGTTATATAGTGACAGCATTTCACACAATGATTAATGTGGAATTCAGGGTAATATTTCATGAAAATGACAAAACCATTGTATGCTAAAATGTCCAAAATGTTTAAAAAAATGTTGGACCATAAATTGGTTTGTTGGGAACAAAAATACTCATGTACTAATTTATCCAGGGTATCCACAGCCCCTTTTTAGGCATTATAATTAAAAATAATTGTAGGTTTTAGATCAGTTCTGATAGAAATCTTTTATGTAGTATGCACAGTAGAGAGGAGATTCACACTTTCCCCATTTTGGGTACTTAAGACACAAGTGTCATGTTATAGTGGAATGCAAATATTGAGCTATGCAATTCTTGGTCATGTGATTTTTGCATATCTGGTGATATTTGAGGTGTATTAGCTCTCAGTGTACCAGTTACTGTCAAGCCATTGTGCAGCATTGCAGTAGTCAAGTTTACAGATGTAAAAAAGTTAACAAAAGTAAAAATTTTGTGTGATTCATAAATAGGGCCAGTAAAAGTTTACACAACTCCTTATCCTAAACCAATTTCTGGCAGGTTTCCAACCCTAACAAGGTAAGGCTTGGCATTGAAACAATAGGTTCATATAGATACACAAAGTAAATTTTATTATTGGAATACATAGGTCTAATTACTTGCTAAAAATTCATGAGGTTTCTGACTGCTACCTTTAGAATATTGATTGTATACAGCCATTTATTTTGAAAGTGGTGCATTTGCATCTGCTTGCACAAAGGAAAGGTTAAATGTAATTATAATGTTTTCAACATATAATTATAACCTAACTTATAAGTGCTTTATACAAGTATTTTTATTTAAAAAAAGAGGGGTCTGTGATTCCTTATTAGTGCTATCAACACTTTTTTCAATTAATGATGTTCTATTGTAATTCACTTGCATTTACTAGGATGTCCACAATTGATGTTAAATAAAAGCCTATAAAATTGTATAAGGTTTTAATATATAAATTTACAATATTTTGGATTAAGAGAGGCAATGGTTAAGGTTATAAGGTTACAGGTTAAACATATGTAAAAAAGATAACATGTTAACATTTTATCTGATAACTAAATCTTACAATATAACTTCATTTGATAAATATTACTCTAAACTATAATTAATCATTGTAAAATTCTGAGTAGTTTAAAATTGTTCAGTCAAATATGATTTTTTTAAATAAATTTATAGATGGTCAACCAAATAGGAATTCAAACCTAGAAGCACTATTTAACAAGCAGTTTTTTTAGATTAAATAATAAAATGTATCAAAATTAAAAAGATTAAAAATTTTGTCTGATATGTTTGGAATTTCTGGTATTTATAGACAGTTATTAAAAACTAAAACTACAAAGTATTTTTAAATGGTCCTTACAATGTAAATTCCAAATTGGTTGGCCTAGTTGTGAATTCCTTAATGATCAACCAGTCAAAGAACAGGTTAATTAGTTATAAATATTTATAAAATTTACAACTGGTCTGACCAGTTTTAAAATGGTCAGAAATCTCAACTGGTTACCAACATACTGTCAATATTTAATATTTTGGAACATATATGACAAGTCATGTTATTATTTGAAACACTTATGAATAAAATTACAAACAATAATTTTGGCTTCTAAATTTGACATATAATATTTATTAAATATACATATTTTTATGTTTCCTAACTGTAATCCTTTGGTGCCCCTCTAGATAAAATTCTTGAATTGAATGCTAATATCTGAAGTCGCTTTGTGCTTTAAGGAATTAATGTAGCCTATTCCTAAACATAAGATATTGATAATTTGACTGCTCTAACAATAAGGCATGATAGTGGGGGCTATTGACAGTATTTGGAGCTATGATTTGATAACACATTTAAACAGTTAATGTATTATTAATAAAACTAATAAAATATAAAAATTTGTGATTGTAAAAGCATATAAAATGCTTAACTTTGTTTCATTTTGTTAAATATTCTCACATCCAATTGTAACTAAGTAAGATCGCCAGCATAACCGTGCCTTCAATTGTCAGGAAGAAAGAATGCTTTAAATTGAAGATTATCTTTAGCAAAAAAAACTTCATCACAAAACATGGCAGCTGAGCAGTCAGTAGTGAAAATATGCACCAGACGCAAATCACAAATAAGAAGAAGAAAGTCCCACAAATGCATTGCAAGTATCCTATGAAATAATCTTATACAAGTTTGTGATAGTGCCAATGAAGAAACAAAAGAAGTGGTGGCTAGTAGGACATTAATGACAAATAGAGAAATCCACTGACATAAGGCTGCAAACAAGAGGGCCAAAATTGCTCCCAATTAGCATAGCAAAAGAAAAACCTAGTCAATTTGCACATTCACAGAATAGATCTCTTCAAATAGCAATAAGTACTGCCAATAACCAAATAAAACATTCAGTTATTTCATTTATTCAAAATATAATGGGAGGACAAAATTCTGTTGAATTTAATACAGATGTTTCTACAGATGTATTGGATTTTTGAACCTGGGTCCAGGCCTGTTGTCTATTTTAACAATGTTCCAGCCTTGATTGAATATGTTTGCCAAGTATGTGATCTGGATCTGGAAGATGTGAATATAAAGCTCAGGATTGATAGTGGGGAACATTTTAGTTTTGTCTTAGCATATTGGTTATGCCAGAGGCCTGCATGCAGTCAATACTGGATTAAGCTTTTCTAAATAATAGTATAAAGAAAATCATCATCATTACTATCATTCTGGATCTGAAAGAGAAATGTTAAGAAGATTTTGGATTTGCTGGGAGAAATCACAAATTTAGACATCCAATTTATGCATGCCATAGATTTGAAATTATCTAACATTGTTGCCAGAATCCAAAGTTATGGATGCAGCTATCCCTGTTTGTGGTGCAAATTCTCTAAAATCAGATTTCTCCTCAGATAAAGCAAAACAATATCCATTGCAAACAATTGGTAATGTAAGAAAAAAAGCTCTTGCATTCCATTCATTTCCAAAAGCAGAATCAAAGAACTTCCAAAATTGTGTTAATGAACCACTGCTCATTCATGTTCCTGATAATAATATTTTTATCCATCACATACAACCACTTGAGTTGCACAAGTACAATTTGTTTGTAATTTGCAATAACAAGTTTGTTATTGCAAATTACAAACAAATTGTACAAGGAAATGGAGAAGTCTGAAGTGGGCAAGTGTGTTACTAATTGATGAGTATAAAAACTGGGAATAACCATCCCCAATATCATTTGGATGAATTCAATGGAAACATGTGTAAAAGACTGTTAAAAATGCCACTGAACTGGTTTCCTTAATAACTGCTTTTAACAGTTTCAATAATGTATGAACTGCATGCTTCAGTATGGACCTCTTGCCTCACTTCAAAGAATACATCACCCAATTTAAAGAAAAGTATTTCTGTTTGGAGATCAGTGTGACTCCTGCAGTCTATGCTTTGTCAGGTTATTTAATTGTATTGCTTCTTCAAATCCAATTTGGGTAAATATTCAGAACAGGCATCCAAAAGTGTGCATCAAGACTCTAGAAATGTGTGGCTATCTACTGGAAAAGTGGACACATTCCACAAACATTAAGAGACAAACCTGTACAAAACCATTATTTGTTATAATGGATGTCATCTTGGACTAGGAATTCTGTTAGTTATTGTTGAAGTATACTATTAAAAAATATATCTATTTAATTTTAGATTTGGACTCAATTATAATTTCATTAGATGATATATTTTCAGATAAGTATCAGTATCACTGCAGGGCTGTATTTATCAGTATCCCAGTATCCCACTCGATACCAAATTATTTCCCAGTATACCAGTTATTTTTATTGGTATCCCGGGTGGGATACCATTTCTCAGAGAGTTGAAATTAATGGATAAATTGTCTACTGAGTCACAATTTCGATAGTATAGTATGTCTATCAAATGGAAAGAAATATTCTGACAAAGTGAGAGAAAGAGAGAGTTGGTTCAGTTAAAATCAAAAAATCAAATTTAACCAGCAGTGTAGTATTCAGCTTAATTCCTTTTTGAATCACTTCATATACTCCTGCTCTATATGCATATGTTCTATAATATATACTGACTCCTGCTCTACATAATATATACTTTCTTTGGATTATTTTGAGGTTTTTCTATATTTAATTATAAAACTTTAGGATAACTGATTATTTCCTGGGATAACGTTATTTTTATTGGTATCCCAGGCAGGATACCTGAAAAATAAAAATACACCTGCACTGTGTGCCTGAACAAAAATTTAGTCAAATAACATTACTAATTCATGATTATAACATTTTTAGTATCACACATTATTTACATTAAGATATATGACACAAATTAAAATAACTGTAGGTGTACTTTTATAATTATAGAAAATCATTAAATTAATCATTAAAATCAATAAATGTCCAAAACTGAATTCTATTTTAAAAATTGTTAGATTAAACATCTGACAGATTCTTTTTCCATTGAAGACTTATATATGTTGTGTACCATAAGTGAATTTGTACAGTTCGTGAACGGGATGTACCAACAACGAATTTGTTGATGGTACACCCTGTTTGCGAACCGTTTGTACCAACAACAAATTTTAAATAAATTAATACTAATGTAATTTCAGCAGTTTACAGCAACGATATATTTTTGAAATCCATTTCAAAAAACGTTTATCAAAATTATATATTGAAATATTAAAACAATTAACATATTAATAGCAATTTTAAGTAAACATATTAAATTCATTGTTGGGACAGCCAATATTGTACCAACAACAAATTTTAAATAAATTAACATAATTTAAATATTTTGCTGCACCGATTTTATTTTTTTAAATTCATTTTGAAAAACGTTTATCAATAATTATATATTAAAATATTAAAACAATTCACTGATCAATATAACAATTTTAAGTCAAATTTTAAATTTATTGTTGGGACAGCCAATATTGTACCAACAACAAATTTTTAATAAATTAACATAATTTTAATATTTTGCTGCACAGATTTTATTTTTCTAAATTCATTTTGAAAAATGTTTATCACTATTATATATTAAAATATTAAAACAATTTGCATATCAATAGCAATTTTAAGTCAAATTATTAAATTTGTTGTTGAGACAGCCAATATTGTACCAATAATGAATTTTTAATAAATTAACATAATTTTAATATTTGGCTGCACCAATTTTATTTTTCTAAATTCATTTAAAAAAACGTTTATCAACATTATATATTAAAATATAAAAACAATGCACATATCAATAGCAATTTTAAGTCAAAATATTAAATTTGTTGTTGGGACAGCCAATATTGTCCTAACAACAAATTTAATAATTTTTCTTAAATTGTAATTGATATGCAAATTGTTTTAATATTTTAATATATAATGTTTATAAAAAAATTTTTAAATGAATTTAGAAAAATAAATTGGTGCAGGAAAATATTAAAATTATGTTAATTTATGAAAAAATCATTGTTGGTACAATATTGGCTGTACCAACAATGAATTTAACAATTTGTCTTGAATTGCTATTGATATACAAATTGTTTTAATATTTTAATATATAATGTTGACAAATGTTTTTTTAAATGAATTTAGAAAAATTTGTTGCTGGTACATTTGTTGTTGTCCCATTCGCAAACCATTTGACATACCATTCAAATAGTTTGTTGTTGGTACATCCCATTTGCGAAACATACAAATTCGCTTATGGTACACAACATATATAACTTGAGCCTTGAATAAAGAAAGAATTTAAAAAATAATAGGTGTACTTTTCAAGAAAATCAATTAAAAAATTCCAATTCCTACATGACTTAAAAAATTGAATGCCAAAAATCTTGTCAAGAGACAAAATAAACTAAATACAGCATGCTATAAATAAAACAGAGTTCATTGACATTTATTTGGACCTTGGTAAGTAATATATGCTTTCTGCAGCAGGTAACTTTGACTTTGTGGGATATACTATCTATAGTCTATAGAGTATAGATAGTATATCCTACACAAAGTCAAACTAAGTCAAACAAAGTCAAACTAATGCAGAAGATACCCCATTGAATTTAACATTGAAGCCTATTTGCCATTGGCATTAGTTCAATAAGGCATATATAATATTAATGGTCAAGAAGATATATATATATAATATAAATTATAATACAACAAGACTTGTGCAACCTAATGTTTTGACAGAACTTGTCTTATGTCTTGTCACAGATACAATACTATTGTAAATTATTACACAATGGTGCAACCATGCCCATGGCCTGCAGGCCTATATCTCAGTAACTGGACCACCTATACATTTACAACAAAATGGTTTACATCATTAGAAATTATTAAACTTTTATATCTATTTAAATAACATCTTTTATATTTATGAATATTTATATAACCATTCTAGTTCTGTAGAATCCTCCCTACAAAAAATAATGGACTGACCCCTACATGCACACAAACAAGAAACAAATTGCTAAATGCAAATATTGACATATAGCATTTAATTATTAATAATAGTATTGACAATGCAGGTAAATAAAGCGTAAAAAAATCCAGCCAACAATATATCTGTGGTTTATAAAAGTAAAAAGTTTTCAATTTTACTTTTTCGAAATAATATGCTGAAGAAGATACTTCGTTTACTCTCTAAAAAACCAAATCGTCTACTAGAATTATAACAATTCTAAGAATTATTAAAACAAGCGTAATTTCTATCAATTTAAACAAATAATAAATTTTGAAATTCTGCTCGACATTCATAAGAACAGCCTGTCTACCAGACTATAGCAGCACAAAGATTATATAAAGCTTAAAAACCCTAAAAACCAGTGCTTGATAAGCATTGCATACAAAAACATATCAATTTTGAGAAAGGTAACATTATTAGTAAAAAGAAACACAAAAGAAACCCAATAGAAAGAAATAGGCGCGAATCATTAATCGATCGCAAGACTTCAATCAGCCTTCCGTTTATAACAGTATATTATCTTAAAGCCTGTGTGTTTAATTTTTTAACACAGAATAATTTTATTTCATTATAAACCCGACTATTATTGTGAGCCTTATTTTTTATGTAATTGGGAAGTTTTCGAATAATTACAGGCCCGTCATATTACGTTATGAAGGGATGGGAGGGGCAGATCTGAAAAGAGCACATTTAAATGGAAAAAAATAATACTTATTTATTTTTGTAATAATTTTTTTTTAATATGTTAAGTTTATTATATATGAACATCATATTAATTTTTGTTAACTATAGGATGACCACTTCCCCGCGGGGTATAACCTTCGAGGGTCACCTATTTCTGTTTGGTAAATTGTGACTAGTTTAGCTTTCAGTGAGCTGTCTGTTCCTGATTTTTAATATATCTGTACTCTGGGGAAATATACTGCCAAATACGCGCAAGTAATTTCCAAAGTAATCATATATATTGATCAAGCTCAATATGAGCATGCAAGAGACAATTTTTTTTTAATTCAAAATTATATATTCCAGAATGTTTATGTATAATACTAAAGATTTCATTCCAGTCACATCCAACATGTTGTGAAAATATACAATCGTCCAGTGGCGTGTATTGTTGAATTATTGTAAATTTCGTCAAATGCATCCACAATAGCTTCGGTTGAATGGAAATAAAATTGTATTTCACTATTCCTTTTACAATATATCATCTTTGTGTTAATTAAAATCGTGGTGTTTTGCTCTTTAAAAGTAACGAATTCATTGGCAACCGTTTCAAGATTTAAATAAACAGATTTATCCTAATGAACATATATATCAGCATTAGATTATGATAGTCTTTCTTGAGTCATTGTCGCACGAAGATTATTTCCATATATAATAAAGTAACATAATTAATGCTAGATCTTCTTCACAGTCAATAAAAACATTTTCAAGATGAAGCAATGTATTATTATATCCTTGTTGATTGAATCTTGATTCTGTTCATTTTATCGCACAATCAATCACTTCACAGAATATTTTGCTATAGCATGCTCTATATAATTATAGCGTCTTAATAA
Source organism: Coelogynopora nodosa (assembly GCA_034780555.1). NCBI lineage: Eukaryota > Metazoa > Platyhelminthes > Proseriata > Coelogynoporidae > Coelogynopora > Coelogynopora nodosa. The sequence goes on from JAUZND010003220.1 coordinate 26,385, forward strand.
TTATGCCCACTGCCTTCACCACTTTCTCTACAGTGGCAATTCTGGTTGGGTCTGTGTCTAAGTTCACAGACTTTTAAAGAATGGTTTGCCACAATCCTTGGAATGCTGCATAAAGAAATCGAATAAGTTTAATGTGTCTGCGTGACCATTCCTGCAATTACCTTCTACCGAATAAATATTGGACCTTTGTAATGCTTTAATCAAATTATATATGTAAGACTGAGTTCTCTCTCTGCTAATATTTGAAGCAGCATAAGGAAGGTTAATATTTAAGGAAAGGAAGGATGACTTCTCCATTTGAGCCTTAACACCAGTTATTCTTGCTCTATATAGTATACTTCTGACCAAATAGCAACTGACCCCAAATCATGAATATGTGCAAGTTATAATCGCCATATTTTAATAACAGCTAGCAGCAATCACTTCTTTGCACTTCGCAAAACTTCCACTCATATGACCACTATAACTTAAAGAGCGAATCCTATTATTTTATCATCGCTCTCACGAAATACAATCTCTGGTCATGTTGTCATGTAGCATCGAATGTCAAAAGCCATGATATATGAAAATATAACATATTATTTGATAATTATAAAACATATTGTAATTGTCAAAAAATTACATAATAATAGGAAATATTTTTTAATTCACAGCGTTACACTGTAATCAATATTATAAAATATTTTTGAAAATTAGGATGACAGCAATAATTATTACAAATTGGGTGAGACATATTAGGTACTTCCGGCTGATTTTCTAAATGTTACAATTTATACAGTATAAATTACACATAAACAATAATAACACAAGTTATTGCGTTATATTTGTTAAGTAGTAACACTATTGGATTTCTATTTAAATTACGAAGGCAGAAATATCAATACATCAGAGAACACCCCGGCGGCAGACGATGTTTGATTTGAATAAATCAAATAATAATTCTATTGTTATTGATTAAATTCAAAATTCTGGTGTCGATAGCTGTAACATCAGTTTAATGAAGCATATTTTGAAAGTAAACTGATAACGGACTATATTATGACTTTACTAAATTTGTATAATATACCCAGTAACGCAAAATGTGGTACTATAAAAAATGAATTATTGGATTTCATCACAGAACAATCTTAGGATTGTGGTGGAACTAAGCAAAAGTTTTGAAGTTTGGATGAAATCAATTATCCCATTAATGTTGATTATGTTAATTATTAATGTGCGGGTTGCTGTTGTCAGCGTATTAAAAAAATCAAGAATACGGCAATGTATTATTACTGCTTTAAAAAATTGAACCGCAATACGTCATAAGGCCTCAGGTGTGAGGCCCAAAGACGTGGCGCATTGCGGTTCAATTTTTTAAACAGTACTTATATTGTGTTTTAGCATTTGCATTGATTTATTAAGGTATATTGCAGTTCAGTCAAAAACTTTTTAAAAATAAAGCAAGCTGCTTAATCTTTTGCTTTATCTTTAAAAATGAGTTGTTAGTACAGGTTATATTAGATTTTCAGCAAATTCCAAATGAAGAGATAAGTGAAATACAATGTTTAATTGATAATTACATTGAACCTTTTTACCTAATGTATAGTCTTGAAAATATAATATTAGACGATACTAGCGACATCTAAGAACAATCAACTTCTTCAATATGTAAATAAGGAATTATGTAGATCTCGAACGATCCATGATATCGAAATCTTCTGTGACTCAAATGAGCAATCATGTACAATGTTTCAATTTTTTTCTTAAATAGAAAAATCTGAAGGAAAATATCCAAACAATGCAAGAGAAAGAATTGGCACAATAATAATTACGATACTTTTATAGTTCCCTTAGAACTAAGGAAGGTAACGTCTACGCTCCAGCATCTTTAATGTGTATATTTAGTGCAAGCATCCATCAATACTTGACAACAGCTCTTGTCAACAGTATTTGTATGTAACTTGAATAAGTCCGCAACTAATAGGTCCACTTGGAACTTTTCATTGCACAATATTACTAGGTCCCTAACTGGGTCGACTTTGTCGGACTTTTACATATATATCTCATGTAGTTGGTGTTTTTATAGCATACAGTTTAAATGTATCTAAACGATGCTTTAAGTCGATGTTATTTAAATGTGGTTACTTTCTGTAATAGTGAAGTCCCAAACTATTAACAGTCCCAAAGCTAAGAAACAATGTAATCAATTGAGGGGGTCACTGGATAAAAACAGGCGGCTAGATTCTTTCCCATTTGAAAAAACGCACGGCATAGGTACCAAAATAAAACTAAGAAACAGAGTAATCAAACGAGGTGGTCACTCATGGTTAAAAATAGGCGGTTAGATACTTTCCCTTTTTCAAAAGCTTGGCATATGTAACAAAAAAAGCTAAGAAATAGTTTAATCCAAGGAGGGGTCACTGGATAAAAACAGGCGGCTAGATTCTTTCCCATTTGAAAAAACGCACGGCGTAGGTACCAAAATAAAACTAAGAAACAGAGTAATCAAACGAGGTGGTCACTCATGGTTAAAAATAAGCGGCTAGATACTTTCCCATTTGCAAAAGCGTGGCATATGTAAAAAAAATAAAGCTAAGAAATAGTGTAATCCAAGGAGGGGTCACTGGATAAAAACAGGCGGCTAGATTCTTTTCCATTTAAAAAACCCCACTGCAGGTACCAAAGTAAAGCTAAGAAACAGTGTAATCAAACGAGGGGGTCACTGGATAAAAACGGGCGGCTAGGTCATTTCCCACTTGAAAAAACGCGCGGCATAGGTACCAAAATAAAGCTAAGAAAGATTTAAGTAATCAAACAAGGTGGCAAGAATTTTTATATTTTAAACTTTATATTTTTAAATCTAAGCTTAGATACTAAAATATATCTAAACATCTATATATTTAAAACAATATGTCTGTTGGAGATGGTTGAGAAGATGAAACTTCCTGTCGCCTATCTTCCTGCTCTTGTCTATTGTACGTCTGGCTTCCAGTAAAACATGAGCATTAATTTTAAGTGATTGATCTGGAGGTAGCTCTTTCCTATTAGAGTGGACCATCCTCCTCCTCATAATGCAGTGCCTGTTTTTTAAAGCTTCAAATTTGGCTTCACTTACGAGAATCATTCGCACAAATGGTTACTCGTTCATTTTGGCAATTTTAGCAGCCTTGCGTCGCCCATCTTCCCATCGCCCTCGTTTGAGTATGTACACTGTTTCTTAGCTTTATTTTGGTACCTATTCCGTACGTTTTTTCAAATGATAAGGAATCTAGCCGCTCGTTTTTATCTAGTGACCCTCTCTTTTGATTACACTGTTTCTTAGTTTTACATTGGTATCTATTATATACTGCGCGTTTTTTCAAATGGGAAAGAATCTAGCCGCCTGTTTTTATCAGTGACCCCCTCCTTACATTACAGTATTTTTTAGCTTTATTTGTGACCTATGTCGCGCGTTTTTTTAAATGGGAAAGAATCTAGCCGCCTGTTTTTATCCAGTAACCCCCTCCTTTGATAACACTGTTTCTTAGCTTTATTTTGTTACCTATGCCGCGCGTTTTTTCAAGTGAAAAAAGACCTAGCCGCTTATTGTAATGCAATGACCTCCTCGTTTGATTTATCTGTTTCTTAGCTTTATTTTGGTCCATATGCCGCGCGTTTTTTCAAATGATAAAGAATCTAGCCATCGGTTTTTATCTAATGACCCCCTCCTTCGATTACAGTATTTCTTAGCTTTATTTTGTTACATATGCGCGCGTTTTTTCAAGTGGGAAAATACCTAGCCACCTGTTTTTATCCAGTGACCCCCTCGTTCGATTACACTGTTTTTTAGCTTTACTTTGGTACCTATGCCGTGCATTTTTTCAAATGACAAAGAATCTAGCGCCTGTTTTTATCCAGTTACCCCCTCGTTTGATTACTCTGTTTCTTAGCCTTATTTTGGTCCCTATGCCGCGCGTTTTTTCAAATGGTAAATAATCTAGCCGCCCGTTTTTATCCAATTGACACCTCGTTTGATTACACTGTTTCTTATCTTTACTTTGGTACATAATGTCGCGCGTTTTTTTCAATGGGAAAGAATCTAGCTGTCCGTTTTTATCCAGTGACCCCCTCCTTCGATTACAGTATTTACTAGCTTTATTTTGTTACCTATGCCGCGTGTTTTTTCAAGTGGGAAAGGACCTAGCCGCCTGTTTTAATGCAGTGACCCCCTCGTTTAATTTATCTGTTTCTAAGCTTTATTTTGCTAGCAGCTATGCCGCGCGTTTTTTCAAGTGGGAAAAAGCCGCCAGTTTTTATGGAACTGTGAAAAATGCACAGCAAAACGCACAGCAATACACACGGCTTAACGCAAGACAAAATATACGGCTAAATGCATAGCAAAAAACACATTTTGCCGTGTATTTTTGAGTGGAATTGATATTACGATCAATAATTTTTATTAGTTTTATATATATTGTTTTAGTTATATATTTTAAAGTTATAGTGCTATGTGTAACTCAAAAAAATAAAAAAATGTGAAAAAAAATAAGCGGCAACACAGGCGGCAAGACGCACGGCAAATGTTCTACTCGTTGTTTCATCCACGTTAAATATAAAAAAATTATGTTTTATTATATTTTCAGGTTGCCGGATTGCTAACCACTTTGGAATAATAACCGTAGTATGTAAAGTCCCGAACTTTGAAAGGTCCCTAACTGGTTGAGCATGAAAAAGTCCCTCAAAAAACACTATTCCTTGTTACTTGTTAAGAATAAGAGTCATTACTTTTTTTTTAGTGAGCCAAATGGAAAAATAAATATAGATTTAGAATCAGCAAACCTTATTCTACCTTTTTCAATTAGTATTTTGTTTAATTACACTGATTTAAAAATCTGACTAAAGTACTTATACATGCAGGGACGCCGGAGTGCTCAAAACTTTGGGGGTGCCCTATAGTCACAAGCGAGCAAAGTGTTCGTTTTGCGCGAAGCGCAAACCATTGTTTGAGGTTTATTTACTAAGGCTATTACTCTATATATTACTATACTATTGCATAATTAAGAAAAAACGAAAATGGCTCACAAATATTGATACCAAATATTAAATATTAAGGGTCACCAAATCCATAACAAAAAAATAATAATTTTAATACAAATGTTTGTTTATATAATTATAACAAATGTATATCAATATAATTATTAAATGGACAAATAATTAGTCCCCCTAGACGGATGGACATCAGAATCAGTTTTATTTATTATTAAAAAAGAATTTTTGGTGACCATTTGACGTGGTGACCCTTTGACGTGCCCCCCATTTAAATAATAAAGAGGTTAGGATATAAATAGGATAGGTGAACATTTTCAATTAGGAAAATCAAATGAATCATATAAGTGAACAACTAGAAATATACAAATATTATAGATGGATTTTGATGGATCATTGTAAAATTTATTTAGGAACACATGCATTTATTGGGTGTCATATATGCTTGTTAACCTTATCTAAGCACAGCACCCACCATAATTATTGGGTGTGCTTTAAGCACCACCAAGCACCCCCTGTTCCAGCACCTCTGTTATACTAAACTAATGCCAATGGCCCATTTTGCAATTGCAATGCATATTCTTAAATTAATGTTTTCCCTTATACTTATAGTTTAAGTTATGAATAAGTTTTTATAATGGTGTAGCCTTAAAATGTTGCTTTTTAATTAAAATGTTCATGCTAATTTTTTTGGACAAGTTTTTAATGGGAAGCTTTAATGGGAAAGTTTTTATGACAGAACCTGGCTTAAGTTAAGGCAAGCTATATGAGTATAAATGTTGCAGACCAATCTAGAATGCTGACCAATCTTAGATTGGTCAACCAATCTGGAATAATTTAAAATCCCAGACCAGGTCCAGATTGGTTGGACAGATCTAGTATAAATGCAGGGGATATTTATCCGACAATTTTCAGTATAATAATTCACGACAATATATCACCGATACAAATTTTTAATTTGTTCTGAAAATGTAAAAAATATTAAATTTTTATCAGTCTTTAATTTTACGCTACACTTGTCTTAATATTGAAATTACAATGCCATTATGATATTACTGCAATATATTACACCAACTTAATAAAATTAAAATTTTCTATATAAAAAAATTATATAAATAATATCTGCAATAATCTTAGACCCCAGATGTGTTGGGTAGATTAATATTAGATTGGTCATTGGTCATCAATTTGTCTATTGAGCACTGCAATATTAGAATACTGGCTATTGTGAAAAGAATGTGTAGATAAAGCATGGTCTTTATAATATACCTACAATTTATTTCAAATTTGCTAATCGTAAAAGATATATGTCAGTTTGATTAATCCTTAAATCTGACTCAGGATTATATTAAATTGGTCGGACAGATTTATCATTTTCTTAGATCGGTTGGACCGATCTAAAATTATCTCAGATTGGTCAATGCTCATGCTGATGTGTCATGCATTTATCGGTATTGACTTTTCATTGATGCATCATCAAACCTGCGCACATGAATAAATTGCCAGCACTAAATATTCTATATTAAACATATTAAATATTTCTCTGCATTTATATAGTTATTAAACAATCAAATTAGCCTTTACTAGATGAATTTGACTCAATAACTCTAGTCATGTTTAGTATACCTGGCTGGCAATGCCATTTTTTTTATCTGTGGTGGCCATTTCCACTGATTTTCCATATTAAATTTAAAATTTATTTTATTTCCATAAAACTTAATTTTTTTATCAAAAACCGGAAAAATAGAATGCCTGTACATATATGTACAGGCATTCTATTTTTCCAGTTTTAACCGGAATTCCGGTTTTATGGAGTCAGTTTTGAGATCAGTCAAAATATGCAATAATATTATAGGGGGGGGGGGGTGTC
>JAUZND010003221.1:0-12380 GCA_034780555.1 Coelogynopora nodosa
GAAGCGTACTATTCGATTTACCACTACTAGCTAAATATTATAGTTAAAAATATTAAAAATATAGTTAAATATAGTTAAATCTGTTAAAGCTGGTAAATATTCAAATCAATAGGTATTAAATTCAAATATATATTTTTTTCATCACAGTTTAATTCAAATCTGGCCATAGATTTATAGATTTATAGATTCTAAGATTTATACATAGAAAAAAACTACATTCCTTCATTGGAAAAGTAGCACTTTTCCAATTTCAGGAAAATATTTATTAATGAATAATTAAAAAATAATATTAATAAGAATTTTTATCCTGAAATAGGTACAATGTAAGTAATTTTTTGTCATAAATATAAATTCAGTATAATTTCTAGTAAAAGAAATGTTGTGAATTTGTAATCATTATTATTAAAATTATAAAATATACATTTAAATAATATGCTAGCAAAATAAGGTATTCAACGTTAAACGATATATTACAATTAAATTTTAATTTAGTATTTTTTTCTACTCCTCTTTATCTAAAATAGATTTTTCTCCAATTTATGTTGTCAATGTTGTTATGTCAAATTAAAATTAAACAACACATTTTTTGCACGTATCGAAAAATTACCGAAAAGTCATTAATAATTATAAATAAATAAAATCAATACTATTAAAAGATATTCATGAACATTTATTGTAGGCTATGTGCGCATGTCACGGCACATGTAATATTTTCGATTTCAATATTAGTATAAAAATTGAATTTTAGTGGGATCATGTTATTTTATAACATAAGTTTATAACATCCTAATACTATGTTTCTATAAAGTTTGATATCTGAAGCTAATATTTTAATTTTAAATATTGTAATACTTAATATTTTGCGTCATGTTACCAATGATTCCTTATGTCATTATGTGGTAATAGTTTACTTTGTATAATTTAGTCAAATTAATTTTTTAGTGTTAATGAGACTAAATTAAGTTGGATGCGATCATTTGAAAGTGACAAAAACTACATCTGTAGAGGCATAATAGCATTAACTGTACTATGGTATAGCGTAAATATTTAAAGTTGCGAGGATATTATATCATAATCTAAGCCAGAATCCACTCTTCCTATACTACTGATATTATATCATAATCTAAGGATTGTCACATGTTATTTGTTAAACGGCCATTTGTTTTTAATGAAAATGGGAGTTTTATCTTAATTCGTTTCATATAATAGATCAATATTGAACAGTAAAGTGTCCAATAAATCCTGAAAAGATAGTGAACATCGATCAGTATTGACTAGGGTTGCGGCAAGTCAGTTGAATATAAAAAGTAACGGGCTCGTCAATATTTAAAAGGAAGATAGAGAAAACAAAGCACATCACAATTGAGAAAGAAGATGGAAAATCAGTACTGGAAGAAAACGAGCATAACATTTCTAGAAAGGAAATCACATCATATCAGTGTCTTAATAATGAAAAGAGCACATATTCTTTCGGTACTGAGAAGTACAAGTACACCTATACATATAATGTTGACAAAGAACTGGGTCACATTTACACTTATAAAGAAGGAAATGGATACTAACTACGAGAAGTGGATCATAAGAAAAAGAGCACTAAAATAATGAACTAGGGGTGTACACCCCAACCCTGTTTCCGCACCTGAAGATATTTCGTGGACGATTGATAGTTTTTTTTATATATATAATATGATTTGAGTTTAATAACTGATATAATACAGGCCGGGGCGGATCCAACATATTTGGAAGGAGAGGGTTTGCTATCAAGAAAGGAAAGATACGAATACGTTTCAGAGCGTAGTTTCTGAAATTAACAAAGTTTATATACATACAAAATTAATTTTCGATATCTTTAAAGTATCATTTTAATTACAGCAATAATTAGTACTCTTTATAATTGTCATGATCATAGTATACTGCAACATGTACATTGCATGTCTATATGGAGCATATTAGTGTATTAAAAAATAACATATTATTTCAATTCTATATTGAAAAAGATAGACATATTCTTATTGAAAAGGCACACATAAGAGTGTCGAGATGGTAAATGAGAACATAATGCTCTTCTCTTTAAAAAGAAAATAGAACTTATTTAGTTTTGAGAAACAAAAATGCAATTCAATATTGATCAAGAATATTTGTTGTTACTGTAAGAATTAATTCTGCTTCCAGATCAAACCTCGAAAAGTCGTAGGCTATATTATGTACTGTCTCGCCTCAACTTTCCAATTCACTATATTGTATTTTATATAATGGCAATAACCAAATCGTGTCATATTGTATGTATTGATATTGTATTTATTTAATATAGATTTTGTTTAGATAATAGATATATGTATAAATAATGTTTTGTAAGCCTAATTTAAGATACATTTTTGTGACCGTATTTCGATTCATGCAGCTTGCTAATGGATGTTACAATTATTCGAAATGGATTAAGTTTTGACTAAATAATATATATATGCAAAGATAACGTTTTGACTTGTGTGGTTAATTAATGTTTCATTTTTGGTAAACATTTTTGTAGCCGAGGTTTTTATGCTTGCAGCTTACTAGAGGATGTGATACTTATTTAATATAGATTTTAATAAATACTTTGTGTTTTTTGTTAATGTTTTGTAAAGAAAATACTTCATTTATTTTAGATTAGAAAAGTAGGAACGGTACTGAACTTGAAAAAAAAACTTATTTATTAAGCTTATAAATAGTTGTTTCCGTTATTTGATGATAGTTTGGCTATATAGATAATGTTTTGATAGGTAGATTGTTGATCAATTTTGCAGTAGCTAGCTAAGATTAAAAATAAATAATTTAGTGTAGCCTATAAATGTCATGGATAAACATGTATGATCCTGCATGGCCATGGATAAACATGCATGAACATCAATTATCATGGATAAGCATGTATGATCATGTACAATATATGGTTATACATGGTGCCATTAATGCGCGTGCATGATCATGCATGGTTTGACATGTAATCATGCATGATTATATGTGTATTGTATTTTCCATGGTTTATTAAAAATGAATATTAAAAAATTAATTAATTAAAAAATATTAATTTTAATTTATTACAAGCAAATTGTAATTCGACTCGTAATATAATTGTATTGAAATTATAATAAAAATAGTTACTGCAATTAAATTATAATTAAAAATAATATTTTTAATTTAAAACAATACATTATACTAATTATTTCAAGTAAATATGAAATGTTCTATTCACTGGGATAAAATGCGACCAATTTCATTATTTCCTTATAATTACGCATATTTTCAGGATTAGTTCATTACATTCATATTCAGCTGCATAATTTATGAAAGAATTACGGACTGATATCTTAACGTATTACAATATATATTATATTATAATTTAAATATAAAATATATACAATACTAAAAAATATATACAATACAATACTAAAAAATATATACAATACTAAAAAATACATACAATACTAAAAAATATATACTAATAATAATAATCCACGCTATAATCTCAAATCTTATTTTATTCATGTTAGTTAAATATAATAAATGCACAATTGACAATTTAAAATTGTTTAGAGAATATTCCCATCTTAATGATTATTAAATTTCCTACGTAGATCTTTCTTTCATAATAAATTTTAATTTACTGTTTTATAATTGGGTCACAATATATTATGATTATCGTTTTATGAAGTTGTAGTTTGAATTGTTTAAGGAATTTAATTTAACTTATTATATTCCGTATTCTTTGTAATATAGGCCGCTAATAACGGCTAAATGCAGCCTTTTACATTGATTTACTTACGACTATTACAAATATTTAAACTCATTTGCAAAAAAATTGAAAGTTGAAACTTTTGTTGCAACAATTAATTTATATTTTTGAAATAAGTATCGAAATCTCAACGAAGACGTGAGATGTTAAGGATATATGCAAAAGAATATCCTCCCTCTTTACTAGAGGAAAGATGTAGAATACAGCTTTGAAGAACTCCTGTGATGAGACTACCTCAAGAGCCTGTGGAAGGAATCTGTATTCGCAACCAAATAAGTTTTTTCTTGAACGTAATTTGAACATTACAAAAGAGCATAAAAAATTGAAGCATATTCTACTGCAGATTTTGTAGAAGTAAAACGATAACATATTAATCATTTAAATGTACATGATAAATTAAACAAAATTCTACCAATGACAATAATAAGAAAAACTACATAAGTACGTATTTTCATAATATTTTGCTTTTACATTTATTGACATTTATATTCTAGTTTGTTTAACCAATTCAAATTATACATTGCAATTAACTTTATTTCTTTATAGCGAGAATTAAAAATAAAAATTTTGGGAATTCCAGTAAAGACTAAAGTTTGCCTTTCGACTTCGGTTATTAGTATATGGATTTTAGCAACTGACAGCTGTGTGTGCTATCCAGCTCAGCATTGAAAATTATTCATATTTCCTTATGTCACAATAACTATAATATAAAATGTATGTATTATTACTTATAAATATATTTACTCCTTAATAAATTTTAAGCAGTTCATGAATCAGGCCTTAAAAATGAGTGTATGTGTGATCACGCTATATAGACCAAACCATGTAAATGTATATATTTATTTATATGATGTTGAGTCTATTTGTAATAAATATTATAGCCATATAATATATGTTATAGATAAAACCTGATCCAAAACCTGATTAAAGCCAAGTATCAAGGATATAATGTCTGTATAATTACATTACTAGGCAATAGCAAAGGTAAAACTTAAGACTAAATAAAATTCACAAATAAAATTTTACCATAATATATTTATTTGAATATTATAGGAATCACAACATGATTATTATAATATTTAAATAAAACATTTTATGATTATCAGGGACGGATCCAGAATTACAGAGTAAAGGCATTGTGAGGTGAAGAAAATTTTTCTTTGAGAATATTGGCACGCCAAAGATAAAAATGTTATACCAATTTTTCATGCCTCATGCACCCCTTATATTTTAAAAAATGCTGATTTTTCATGCCTCATGCACCCCTTATATTTAAAAAAATGCTGATTTTTCATGCCTCATGCACACCATACTATTAATTTTGGATATAATGTTAAATATTTAATGATGTATGTATGCGTACTAGTATAAAATCTAATAAGCTATAATAAATAATCACATTTACTAAGGCTTTAACACGCCTATCATCATGCCTATCACACCTTTTTTAAGGCTCCTGCATGCCAATCACACCAAATCATGCCTGAATTTTCTTTTGCATGCCAAATATCTTGAGAATATTGCTTCCGAAAAAAAATTTGGGATGAGGATGCATGCACCATTCTCCTGGTTGACTATGGCAAGGTGGTCAGCCGAGCCTCTAAATCAGTGCATAGCACTGATTTTTTTTTAATATCACTAAGTAAGATTGCATTTTAAGGCCTTTCAAATCATCATTGTTTCTTTCTTATAGATTATGTTGTGATCAAATAATATATTATATATATTCCAAATTAATACAATTAATATACAATGTAGATGTGTCTGAAATAAGATTATGTATAAAATCAATATTCTCAATAATTAACATATTTTAAAACTACATTTTTTGTTTAAATGATTTTTAATTTATGTAAGAGTTTTTTATAATAAAATTAAATATGCAATAAGTAATCTATATAAGTATAATATTATATTAATTTACATACAGATTTTTTAAATATTAATATATCCTGCAATTAAGCACAATATACTTAGTTACAGGAAACAATTTTATTGCAAAGGATTTTGAAGAGACATCCATCTTGGTTTTTTTCAATAATATTTATCAATTATTGTGTGTCATAATCAAATTTAATGTCTTGACAAACAACAATATCTGAGCATTCAGCTGATCTCCTCCCATGGTTGCTCATTAACAGTCTTAACATGCTTTAAGGTTGAGTTGGCACATTTAAATGGGGCAGAAGTCACTGGAATTAATAGCCACAGCCTCAGACACATGACTATGTTAGGAAACCTGATTGCTGATACCACTGGTGAGGCTAACATTTTTGTAATTATGACTGGCTGTTGCTCATGTCCTTCCCAAAGTAGTCTCCAACACATAAGTTCCTGTTTGAAACACTGGGTATGGCATGTCAGTAATATAATATTTTAATGGAGCAAAGAAAAGCTCAGTATTGCAGCTTTACTTACACCTTCAAATCTAAAAAGAAAATTTGTCAAAAAATAGTAATTTAACATTTCATAGGTAAGTTTAAAATAATCCTTACCTGCATTTAAGCTGCATTATGAGACAGTCCAAATATTAATTAAACAGTACTTGGTGGAACTTTTGTGGTATAGAGGCCTGCAGCCATATTCATAATAAAGATAATTTGCTAAATAGACCAATTATTGTCTATTTAGCAAAAAGTTATATTTTCATAATAAAATTGTGTTGAAGATTTTTTGCTAGATTCTCAAGACATATATAGAGCTGTCTAAGTAGACAAGAATTCTGCTAGGGCTAATAGAATTGCATTATCATGCTGTAAACTGCATGGGACATTGGATAATAATATATCACTCACTTTTGTAGAGTAGATTATACCATACATAGACAAGAATTATTGTTTGTTTATAAATTAAACTAATCCTAATTTTTCTTGCTTACTAAATAACTTTATAAATAAAGAAAAAATAATAAATTTTAAATATAATGAAATAAAGTGTACTATAATAAAATAAAGTACTATTTTATAATATATGTAATACATGAGTGGCAATATCAGTGGGATTAATTCATTTATTTGAAGCACTTATAATTGTCATAAATTAAAAGTACAGTATTAATCACACATCTTGCAGTCTTACTGATTGGTCAATTAGCTACTAAAAATGCACTCACTTATGAATCATGATTGTTGTAAGTAAAAATTCTTTGCTTAGAAATTCATTAGACAGTTTGCTAAATGAAGAAAGAATTCTTGCTATATAGACAAGAATAAATACTTCCATTATGAATATGGCTGCTGGTGATTACTTCTAAACACTTAATGAGATGCCCATTGTGGGTTTGAAATAGTACTACCAGAAAGACCAGCTTTCCATTCCATCTCTTTGAAGATGGACTTGAAGACATTGTTGTTGTCATTATGGTCTTTCTCGAGAGTCTTGACAGTCAGGTTTATTTCTTCTTGGGCTAACAAGACATCCAAAGATTGTCCCTGTACATCGGTGATAGTGATTTTATAAACCTACAATATAAAGAAATTAGAAAATTATGAAAATCTCAGCAAATATACCAAAATGGCACATCTTTTGAAATCTATGATCAACAATTTCCTGGAAAGAATTAGGCGATATTTATAGTATGTTAATAACAAAGTAAAACAATTCATGATGTGCACCTACCTGAGTAAGTAACAGACAGTCTCTAATGCTTCTAGGAAAGAAGATAATGAAATGGTGTTTAAGTAAATAGAAGCTGCAGTAGATACGTCACCCCATTCTTTATTGTTTCTGACCATAGTACTGAGTATATCCAAAACTGGCTTGTATAGAACCTGAAATTCAATGAATGCTTTGTGTCTTTCGACCCATTGGGTGGCACAAAAGGTCTTAACCTTTGATAAACTGATGTGATCTTTGCATTCATGACATTTACTGTAGTCTTTGATAGTAGCCTTGATTGCATGATTCCTGAATGTAATTTTTAAATAATAAATTGTGATTAAGCACTGGATTTACGTAATTGAAAAGATCATTAAATTAATTAACTACATTAAATTTTCTTTCTAATTGGAGCATAAAAATTTAAAAGTAATTTAATAATGATTTTGCTGATTGTACCTTGTGTTTGATGTATTCATCCAGATAGTAAAGGCTTTGAAATTGCCGAGCATAATTTTTACAAAATCACACTTTGATGCATGAACAAGGATGAGATTGAGTTCGTGGGATGTGCAGTGCAGATAGGGTGCTCAGGGATTAAGTCTTAAAAATTTCCCAGCTATTCCTTTCCCCATGGAAGACATTCTCTGCCCCATCATAGTTCTGGACCTGTACATTCAGAGGATCTAAACCAAGGCTGACAATTGAATTAATTATGTGATCATAGACTTCTTCACCTTTTGTAGACACTGTTTTACAAAGGTGAATAATTTCTCCAATAACTTGTCATCCTTTATGTGGTGTATAGCGAAAACTGATAATAAAAAATAAGACTAATGCTTATTATTTGAGACCATAACTCATTTGTCAAGAATCATCATTGTGAAGCCAAGAACAAGAGCGTCAACATGCGTTTTTATTTGAATATTATTAATGTGAATAATATAGAGAAAACAGAACTTACTGATATCACTCACTCCATCAGCCATTATTGCAAGTTGGGTCCAATTGATTGACATTTGACCTCCTGGACTATCACATCTTGCATATATTCCAGGATATGGTCTAGGATATCATTTGGGAAAAATTTGAAGCATAAGAAGCATTCCTTTCACATGTTTGGAAGTGTTGTTTGAGCTGTTCGCCACAGTCAGCTTTGAATAGAAGTAAGCTTTTATTTAAACACACCCTGACTAAATGCAGCACTTTCATCAAGGTAGCCATCATCTTGGTGTCCTTGCAGTGGCATGCCTAGTCATCCACAGACCTCAGCGCAGTGTATGTTTGATTTCATGATCTCCCTGTTTTTGTTGACAATCTTTACCATTTATTTATTCAATTTGGCATCAATTCCTGTATCAGCCTTTGAATAAGTCTGAAGGAAGTTTAAAAACCTTTTCTTAAGATGTCTTGTGGTAGCTAAGCTTACAAAGAGCTTTAGGTGCCTCTTTCGAATTCTTGTATAGAACTTAAGTTGATTATCATATTTATACTTAAGTGCTTAGGTGCATAGACAATATACTAAGTTGATTATCTTAATATTGTCTATGCACTAAAGCACTTAAAAGTCTTAAGATGATAATCGACGTAATATATTGTCTATGCACTGATGCAGTTACATAAAACCTTCACATTAGTTATGATCAAATACTCTACTGTAATCGTCACATTAAATCTATGTACCAATCTATAACAGCCGACGATATGTTACTCCCCATTTGCACAGAGGTTATGTTACTGAAAACATTGTCAAGAGCACAGTGGCTAGTTTAGACGATTCCATAGAGCAGAATATATATAAAATGTCATTACCTCAGTCATTTCATTATTAGATTATACATTAAGCATTTGAATATTAATTTTTCAGTTGTTATGAACAATATATCAAAAAATATACCTACATATTAAATATAGTGATTACTTCGTTTTGACTAAATAATTTAATATATTGTATGTTATCCAAATTTAACACTATATTTGATATTTAAAGTATTAGAGAATTTATTTAATATTTTCTCTATATTAATGACAATTATTAATTTTTCTATTTATGATTATAGTATACTCCTTTTATTTGTCATACTTATGAAAATACTAACAATTAGGGTTTTTAATTGTTCTATGACATCAATTTTATTTACTAGAAATTTTTAAAATATTTTAAACAATTTAAATTTAAAGTTTTTATGTGAAAAACTCTTTTGTTTATCATGTCATGTATTTATGCATCACAATTGGTAAATTAATTAAAGCAGTGTTTCTCAGTATATGTAGAGTCATAATTAACATTGGACTAAGGACTAAAATAAACAATGGTTTGTGGTACAATAAACGATTGCTGTACTCTTTTTAGATGTCAGTTCTAGATTAGCTAGGTAGGTAATTCCAATTTCTAGGCTACTACTGCCGTAAAATGTGCCAATTAAAATGACTAATGAAGTCCCGAAACTTTGATGCAGAAGAACAAATAGTTTGGTCGGACCAAAAAAACACCTTGATATAGGCTCCCTAGATTAACATATAAGATATAAAGGGAAATTAGGGACATTTGCAAAACCTTGATAAAGGTGACTGTTTGATATAGGCGATTTCTACTGTTTTTAGAAAAAGATTTACATCAAAATAAGCGTTCGAGTAAATATTGCTATTTGAAAAGTAACGAGAAAGTCAGAAGAGTTCATATATTACACGGGCACCTTTTAGAGGAATGACAAGCAAGTGGGATAATATTGAAAATAACACCAAAATTATTAATTAATATCAGTTCTATTTAGGAAAAAATATTATTTAAACCAACACAAGTAGGAAATGTTTATCAACATGCCTTAGTTGTATCTCAATAACCTACGCTACGTGAAACGTAGTTTTTTTATAGTAAATTTTACTATCATTATTTGATACAAATATTATTTCACAATTTATATAACTTGTGATATCTGATGGCAAATCAGATACTACGTATTGGTGACATGATGTGAGCATTTTAGGATTAATGATTAATAATCTAATCTTAAAAGAATGTAATTTGCTTTGTACAATATTATATCAATCATTTTAAAAGAAAATTCACCAATCTCACTTTGACAAATAAGTACATTTGTCGGTTGAAATCTTCAATTTAAGATTTTATTAAATATATTTGTATGACTAGCTTACTGTTTTTAAAAGAAATTGGATGTGATGTTGGTGCCTGAATATACTTTTGTTTTGCTTAAATATTTAGTTATTATAATATTGATAGATTTATTTATATCTTTCTATATTTTTTTAAATACTTAATGAGATATAGTTTAGTTGTTTTTAAATAGTTGAATGCTGGTGACTTCAGAATAATATTTTATATGAACAAAAAGCATATATATTAAATTTACTTTTTGCAGCCATCGGCTTTTAAATTTTTTCTTATATAATTATATTGTACTGTATGGAAATGATAATTTATGTTATTTTAATATATATTCTTTGTATCATATTTCAGAGCTTTATATTAAAATATGGGTCGTAGAAACAGGTAATCTTATGTTACAGTTTTCTGAAATTAATATTTTTCTTCTAATATGAATGAATATAACATTATACAATTATTAAAATATATATTGTTACATGAAGTATGTCTTAATTAATAAAGTAATACAATTTGTAAGTACAATATAATATAGACAGTTTTTTTATAGTTTTTTTACGTCATAACACTACAAATTGATTTCTTAACGTTGTCGAAATTCAATATTTCCTCACACAAAGAAAAACGGCAGCATTTGCTGCTGAAATTATTGGATTGGTGTAAGTGTGTTCGTATTAATTTAGCTTCTAAGTCAATACTTATCGTAGATGAAGTCTGCAATCAATACAAGTACTTATATGATATATGCGCATTATATAGGAGGCCAGTAATAAACTTCAAAGCAAAGGACTAATCTATACTCTTTTTATAATTCAAACATACATTTCACAAATTGCCTTCTAATTTCACGCATCCATCAATAGTAAATTGCCAAAGTTGTGCATAATGCCTCTATTTTCTTTCATTCGCTCTAGCACAAAAGGTAATAGTTATGTATTTATCTATCTATCTTGAAAAGCGGTTTACAACATTGGTCATGTAGTTTGGTACCTTTAAATCTATTCAAACGAGTGTGATGACTGAAGCTAAATTCTAAGTCGTACTATTTGTTGAGGTAGACATTAAAATCAATACTCTGACAATTAGCTTTCAAGATATTATGTCGATTTTCCACAAAATAAGTATATGAACTGTACATTAATTTCTTAAAATTTTCTTTTCATGTGCTTTTGTTCACTGTTGACTGTTTTCATCATATTCAAGATATCCACCAAGGTATCGTGGGAAGTCTGGCTTCGAAGGACGGGGACGCACTTCTAACCACCCTACCAGGTGAGTGTATTTCAATGTGACTAAATGTTTACATATACATAGGAGCCAAGTGCCATTTAACAAACGTGTTCAAGGGAAGCAAACAAAAATGTTATTGTCTTCATCCATTACAAATAGGTAAACACTTTATAGAATTATCATAATTTTGTTTCTATCTTTCTCCTGAAATTCTCTATTGCAGTTCATTCGAAAAAAACTGTAAAAAATTAAAAATGTTTTTAATACAATCAATGTAACATAACTATACTAATTTGATGCATATCCACATCATCTGAAGTTTGCACCATATCTAGAGGTACAATATTCAAAAGTCATAGTTTATTTTTGAAAAATATTACCATGTTCTCAAATTGATTAACTATTTCCTTGTTGGATCCCCCTGCAACAAAAAGTCGACTAATGACGTCTCTTTTATCCGTTATGACTTCGCCGTCTCGTTTTGTCCAACCTGGGGCGAGTTCAAAAGTAATGCCAAATGAAACGAGTTCAGCTTTTAATGTTTGGGTTGTTAATACGTGGAGGGGGGGGTATTTTACCCCCACCCCCTGGAAAACCAAACTTCCTATCATCCGATTAAGCTGAAAGTTGGTATACAGATACCTCCTAAAGACTTGTCGA
>JAUZND010003222.1:0-12380 GCA_034780555.1 Coelogynopora nodosa
TGTCATGGTGAGTGGGGTGGAACTTGGTGTTTGGGTCATGGTGAGTGGGGTGGAACTTAGGTCTCATACTTTACTATTCAATATGTACCAATATTCAATTAGTACCACCAATATTATATTATCAATTAATGTTATTATTTAGTGAATCTGGAAGAAATCGATTATAATTAAGTTGCCACTAGCAACAGTCATTAACAATCATCCTTTCTCACCTTCATTTCAGGTCTACGTTGACTCCGAGAAGACTGAATCTTGATATCGATCTATCTTATTGACTCCATAATCGATAGTGACGCAACAAGGCGGTCATGTCAGATGTTATCCACTGAATTGTGGCAGCTGCTGTCACGTCCTGTTCGTGATTTTCTTTTGCCAAATTGACTACGTTGTATTTGATGTGTTTCGTGATACATGAAGATCTCTATGTGGTCTATTCGTAATTTTCATTCGTAAATATCGCTACAGCCTATATTTGATGTTGTATATAATCTCAATAAATAATTTAACCTCACAGCTGCTGAGTGGGAGAGAGGATCTATTGATTTATTCATTTTTAAAGAAGAAAAATATCGATTGTTTTTATTTATCGCATGAAACTTTGCTTCACACAAAATAAAATATTATGTAATATTGTTGAAATAAATAATAGCATTGCAAGGCCGCTTTCTTATATTTGTAAAATTGCAGTTTTCACCCGAGTTTAAAGGGTTAATCATTACCGAAAATTATACATCTACAATATATATATTATAAGAAGAATTCTTGCAAACTTAGTGGCTTAGTTCAGTAACCCCCTACCACACCTTGTGATGTAATCAAATATAATGCTTTTTGGAGTGAATTGGTTAATAATCGAAATGCCGAGTTTAAGAACAGTCAAGATCTTGCGCAATAGACAGTACGTGCTGCAGAATGAATAAATCTCTGAGATCACACAAGATTTTCTACATATTCAGTACGACAGCGACTTCGCGGGAACATTTGTATAAACTGGAATACGTGACAAGTGTATTGGGTTGATCAGCATACTACCCAATCTCCGCTCTATCTCTGAGCTGAGCTGCCTTTATTTCCGACATAATTATCAGGTGCGCAACTCGAGCTTTTTCCCCTGTTTCTATTGTTTGCATTTTTGGAATACGGTCTGTTTTTCTACTATCTTAGCCCAAGTGTTGCCGGGCACTCTTGGGTACCTGTTTGGCTCGGAAGGGGGAAGAGAAAGGTGTCAAATTGACCCACCGTCCAATTTTAAACATATATACAATACATTTAGTTATGGTATTTAGTTTTTTGTGTCGATTTTTAATGTGAAATGTGTCCCCTAATTAGTTACTACTGTTTATTACAGAAACATCTAATAAACTATTTAAAAAGTGTTAATTTAGATCCTTTGGGTCATGTCTTATATACCATAAAGTTCTTGCGTATATTCTATGAAATCGTGGAATTGAATTAAGAAATAGTCAGATACGGAAAATTTGAGAACGATTAGCTTTGAACAGTAAACGATTCACCGGTGGGTCAATTTAATACTTCGTGTCGATTCTCTTACCTCCCCACCCCCCCCCCCCCCCCCCCCATTTGTTATCATATTATCTAGCTTTATAATTGGAACAATTGTTCATCCCTCCTCATATTGACATTTCTTAGAAGACTGTTGCTAATTATTTGTTGTATATAATTTATACGTACTACTGGCGACTAATTAGTAATATATATGGGTGTCACGACTAAACGTCACCACGAGATAACGTCACCAATAAAATAGATAATAATAAATAAAAATGATTCTGATATTCGTCTGTCTAGGGGAACTAATTATTTGTCCATTTAATAAAAATATTAATACGAATAAAGAAACGTTTTTATTAAAATTAATTTTTTAGTTATGAATTTTTCATTAAATTATATAAGCGTTTATTTATTCATATCAATATAAGTATTAGACGGATAAATAATTAAAATAAATTCGTCCCTCTAAACGGAGGAATAACGGAATCCGTCAATTTTGGAAATATTTTATCTTGATAACGTTATGACGTTTTGACGTGTAACCATATATATATATGATATATCTTTATTGTTATTTTAAACTAGCTGTGTTTTTAATCCAAAGTCTGTTTTTTTCTATTTCAAGATTCAAATAAAATAGTAACGAACAAGCTTACATTTCCTTTCTTTTCTAAATTGGGTTATTGTACATAAACATTATATAGTAGACGTCATATATACGCATATGTACATAAACATAACCGCTTCACAATAAACATAACGTAACATGATTTATTATCGACCTAGGTTGCCCAAAGCGCCTAACTTGCGACAATTCAAAAGATAATTAATCAAACAAAATAAAATAGTAAACAGATAATCTCATTATGTTAAACAACAGTTATGTGGTATTAGACAATTTGATTTGTTTAAACTTTTGTTATAATTAATACCACAACTGAAAGTTATATTACCGAAATGTCTGTGACCGAATTTGTCCCTTCCTGTGGGATAGTAAATATAACAAACGATTATTTGTAAAACTGCTCTATACTGTTCGTTAAAATCACTCGTTTGATTGATATTTAGATAACTATAAAATATAGTCACTTATTACTAATATACCTATCTGTTCATTTTGGAGATCTTAAATGTAAGGAATCTTTTGTTTAATCGTTCGTACGTGGGGGATATGGCGATATTTTTTTAATAAATGAAGTTTTTAAATGAACTATATAATATATGACCCTGATTTTTAAACTCAGTGGCTAAAATACTTTTTTCTAATTAAAACAGATACAATTTCGAATATTTTTTCTATATATTTTTATTTACCCCCTGGGTTTTCGTACTTTCCGATGATATTAGGAGCTAAAACTTGCAACATTAATAAAAAAATGTTTATTGTAAAATATAAACATTAAGTTGAATAATAAAATTATCAATTAAAATAACCAGCAATTTAAAATATTACTACTTATTGCTTATTTATATAAGTAGTATAATTATAAAAACATACTAAGCACATATGTTGATATAATTGTGATCTGGAATCAGATGCAAAAGGATTCAAGTTAATTGGTTGCATAGATAAAATGTTAAATTAAAAAGTAAAGGCTCCACAACACGAATATATTTATTACGCTTAAATTTTCGGTTTTATAAGCAAATTTTTACCGAGGTAAAACAACAAAAGTGAAATAAATTGACAGATTGCCGAATTATAGC
Source organism: Coelogynopora nodosa (assembly GCA_034780555.1). Classification (NCBI taxonomy): domain Eukaryota; kingdom Metazoa; phylum Platyhelminthes; order Proseriata; family Coelogynoporidae; genus Coelogynopora; species Coelogynopora nodosa. The sequence continues at coordinate 3,220 of JAUZND010003222.1, forward strand.
ATATATTGTTATTTTCATATAGTTTTCCTAACTAAAGTTTATGCATCAGGTCATAAAAATTATACTAATCGACTATATTTTTGAAAATAGCTTTACAAAGTACCTGTATTTCAAATTTTTGCTAATCGGATGATAGCAAGTTTATTTTTTCTAGGGTGGGATATAATACCCCCCCTCCACGTAGCAAACCCTACAAAATGTGTCCACGTGCGAAGGGTTAATCGACACATTTGGTAATTATTCAGCATATATTGTACAAGACTTTTAATTCATTTCCTAAATTCGATATATCAAGGAGTATAGGTAGTAGTATAGATGTGGCGTTATCCTTCACTAATGGTGTGACCCACGCACAGTAATAAATGATATGCTATAAATCGATCTCATTTTAAAAATTTACACCATGTAAGAAAAAGGACAATTAAAACTCCCCCCAGAGACCGACTACGTGACAGTTTAAACTATATATTTCTACATTTCTAACACTTTTAGTAATGATATTATTTCATATTTAAAAACAAGCAGACGATCTTCTAGTGTTTTAAATGTTAAAAAAGGCTGTTGTATTCATTACAATCGATACAGATGTATTCATTACAATCAATACAGATGTGTTCATTACAATCGACACAGATGTATTCATTACAATCGATACAGATGTATTCATTACAATCAATACAGATGTGTTCATTACAATCGATGCAGATGTGTTCAATACAATCGATACAGATGTATTCATTACAATCGACACAGATGTATTCATTACAATCGACACAGATGAATTCATTACAATCGATACAGATGTATTCATTACAATCGATACAGATGTATTCATTACAATCAATACAGATGTATTCATTACAATCGACACAGATGTGTTCATTACAAGCGATACAGATGAATTCATTGCAATCGATACAGATGTATTAATTACAATCGATACAGATGTTACACATCCACATCTCTTAATTTAGTCTTAGGATAATTTTAATTTTACTGGTCCCGCCATACTTCTCACGATATTCAAGTAAAAAGATATACAACTCCTGACACTTTCGTAAAAATTGGTTAAAAAGTATAAATGGTGTTCATTTGGCATTGTATATGGTCAAACTATCCTATTCCACTCGTGATAATTTTAATAATACTTTCATATGTACCATATGCTACCATATGTAAATGAACAAATATTTAGAATATTAGTTACAATTAATGAGGCACCTATTTGTGTAATCAATATACAGAAATGAGGAATCATATTTATCTAATCGTACTAGGGGAACCTGTATGATTTTAACCGAGCTTGCAAAATAGAAGGCTATGAAGTACATAAGACGAAAATTAAAGAGAAATATAAATGTTTAATGTTTCGCATTGAATCTGCCCCTCTGAGATAGAAAATTTACAAAATAATTGTTGGTTAGAGTTTAAATCTGCAAAACATGTAAATCAAACTATTATAATTGTGAGTTATTTTGCATTTATCCTGCACAACTTTAAGTATAAGTTTGAAAAAGCAGTCTTACATAAGTAGAAGATAATATATACATAAACAATTACAAATAGTATATATGTACAATATATCACAACTTACTATTTTGTACAGGTTTTTTTAAGTTAAAGTTAACAAACAATGCACATACTATTTATAGTATTTACAAAAGCCACATACATTTCGGATACACTTATGACTTAACATGTTAGCGGTACCAATTATAATCAGAATAAGGTATTTTTGTATTAATGTATCAACAATTCACTATTACACCCATACCTCGCTGGCAATAAGTAAACAAATCACTGGTAAGATGGAGGCGGTGCAAACTCCCAGGTCCTCGCCTGCCTCTGAGCCTCACGATATTCTGACCCAGGCTCCATTTTCCCCCGATCCCACTCTCGCTTGTGTAACTTATTGCCGGTCCCCTGAGTCTGAGCCATCTCACCACCCTCCAACTCCGCTCTCAACGCCGCAACCCGACTGCCTATCTCCACGGCAACACTATCAACAACCGCGGCAGGCGTGCCCGGGTCCTTCTCAACCACATCCGGTGCCAATTGGTCCTTCTCAACCACATCCGTTTCCACCATCTCCGTCTCAGTGATACCCCTCCTCTGCTTCACCTTCTTGAGCCTCTCAGCCAGCTGGAGTTTCCGCTTTCGCAGCACCTCCTCCCGCTTTGATCTCTGCTCCTCTGTGGCCTTCCGCAACTCTCCCAACGCATCCAACTGTCGCTGTCTTTCTTCGGTCTCGACTGAGAACCCGTAGTAGCCGACGCCGTGACTGCGTACCTCGGTCCCCCTCAGATCCTCGTAATGGACGTCTCTCATCTCCTCACCCTCCTCCTCCCTAACTACTCTCTCAGCGGCAATTTCATCAGTGTGAGTTTCCTCCGCAACTTCTGCCAGAGCTCTCAAATCGGCATCTCTCGCACGATGAATCTCCACATCCTCACGCAGACACTTTCTTGTCCTGCCTAGGGAGTCAACATATTCAACCCAATCCGAGTCCATCGCCTTCCTCTCAAAGTCCACCAAACAAGCCTCCCCATCGCCATCCTCAGCTCCTTCTGCAGCCAGCGCTTCGTACAGTTTGGCCTTCTGCTCCAGCGTTCTTCTCGACAACTCCAACCGTTCGTCATTCGCCCCACTGGGTTCAACCTCCGTTGAAACTACAGTTTTAGACCGTGTCTTTTTCTTTGTATTCTGAGCGTCAGGATTGTTGTCGACTAGCCAGGCTGGTTTCTTCTTGCTGCCGTGTACGCTAGTCGGGGGAGCAGCTTGACTTCGGGCGACACGAAATTGATCCTGTTTGCGGAATAATTCCGCTTTGAAGTTTATCATTGAGGAGGCACTGACGTCCAACTGCTTTTTAGGTCCCATTGTCCGATCTTATCCAATGTGATATTCACTGAAACACAAAAAATTCAATGATGTAAGGATTTGTGTAAGACAATATTTGATTTTGTAGTATGAATGAAATATAATATCATAACATGATACAGCAGTGTGAGAACCCCATAACATATATTTTAGAAACATTGAAAAACTGGATATAGTAACACAGAAAATGAATAAACTCCATACAACCAAGACTGACGAATGCAGGATTTCTATAGCCAAAAAGTAATAACGTTACATTTTGGAGAGAAGGAGGTGAACTCAAAACCTACATTGCAATGTATAGTTTAACTATATACGAAAAAACTATCCCAGTGTTGACAATAGTCACTATAATAAATCATCTGTAACAAATGTGAATTGAACACATACATTGAATAATGTATATAGAATTCAAAATGCATTTTTATAGTTTTTTACGAAACTAAAACAAATATTATTAGTCATATACAGTTTAAATAATAATACTATAGTAATTAAAATTTGTGTCATTATACAAATAGCTCAGAGTCCTTCTTAAACAATCAGTACAAAGAAATCTATTTCGATGTTGCCTGCTGTATTGTATGAATCTCCATGAATCTTGCTCAATGTCTGAAAAGTATTTTTTCAATGGACAATCTGTCCAAGAACCTGAAGGTAACGAAAATGGCTCGCTTAGATGACAAACATATGGCAAAACTTATGAAAGAGCTGTTTAAAACAGTGCGAACTGAAAAATCTTTCTATTCATTCCATGGTAATGTAAAAGAAAAAGCCCCGGCCGTCATACCAATCGTTGGAGAACCAGTTGTACCTAGGAAACGTCAAACTCCAAAAATATATGAAATTAGAAGGGGTGGAGGATCATTCCCGAAGTCATCTTCAGATTTGTATTGATAATTTTATTTTGAGGTACTAAAGATTCAATAACCATCTTAATGGACAAATACATTTTACCAAGACAGCTTCAAAGATTATGCCACTTTCGGGTCACTCTTGCTAAAAACTTGTCTGAGATGATTGATGGCGAATCACACTTCATTGAGACCATATAGTATACTCATCAAACATTAACATAGAAAGCCTGAATACTCAGCTGCAGGTCTCTCCTTTTCATCTTGGTGACACCAACATGCAATGTTTCTAAATACATGCAACTAAATACTTTATTACCAGGACAGAATACATGCTTCCTCCTGCAAAATTTTTGAAGGCCTATAGCAGTTATGGCAAAAATAGACATCTCTAATTGACTATAATTCTATCGATCATGATGTCTGTGCATGTCTTTATACAGATACCTGCAAAATAAGGACAAGTAATTATAATAGATTATAATATAATTATATTTCCAATTCGATAGAGTCAAATAATAAGAAGAAAAAACACAAATCAATTATTTAGTAAATTAATTTATACAATACAATATATTATTATGAAAAATACAATATATTATTATGAAAAATACAATGTATTATTATTTTTCATAATATATTATATATGTAATAAAAATTAATAAATGTGAACAAAAACCACCAGAAAAAGCTTCATTTTTAAAATGTTCAAAATATATAATAACAAGCGATTATTGGAGTATATAATATACAAGTTAACTCAAAAGTACAAATATTTAAATTAATATTTTGACAACTTTCTGTTATCTGGTTTATGTGCTTTTTCAGATTTTTCTCCTTGTCTCTAGATGAGTAGGATGAGATAATTTCCCTCATGAAACAAGAAGGGCAAACTCACAGGAATCTTGGAATGAAACCTCATCATTGAACCTCTTCTAAGAGCAATGTGTTTGAAAGCAATGTAACAGCAATATAATATAGGATTGCTTTTTCACAATCGCTTATGCTGGAAGAATTTGGATCAATGAGATGGCATTCATCCATGTTGAGCAACTCAAGTTCTGAAAACTCCGAAGTGCAGCAATCAGTTTGGTGAACATCATCTTCTGAAACTTTCACATTGAGTTTGGAATAAAGCACAGTTTTCTATTTTTTTTACTAGTGTAGACTTGTTCAATGACAATATGATAATTGCTGGTACAAGCTGAATTCACCTTTATTTTTTTTGTTTTGAAACTGTTCAAGTAAAATGTATTGAATAGTGGAGTCTATCAATAATTCTTTAATTCTTGGGATAAGTCTTCAAGACAAGAAACAGATTGGAAACTGGCATTTCTAGTCTGTGTCATAAAAAACCTAATATGAGTTTTTCCAGATCCACTGGGCATTATTAGTTGCAAATTGGCTTAGATTTTGAACATCTTATGAGGATTGAACTGGCTTCCTATCTGGATCATTTAAATGGATATGTGTGCTTCCACATTCCACAGTTTCTTCCTTTCCTTGAAGGAATAGAGCAGCAACAACAAAATCTGAAAAAACCTTTGCAACTAAAGAAATATTCTGTCATTCAATTTAACCTAGGAAGTATGCAGCATGTACTAGCCCTGTACTTTAAATTGCACTCTCGCACTTGCTCTTGTAGACTTCAGTAACATTGGAAATCAAGCAGTAATTTCTTGTACAGTTTCAGAAAGTGAAGATTTAATTTGTTTACATTTTTTGGTGATCAAGTTGTTCTGTATGTTTTTGAAAACATGTGTAATGTCAAACAGCAAAAAGATTAATCTGTTTAGATCACAAGGATTTAGGATTTATAAGAATATATAGTCAATAAAATGTGAAATACTTGATAGTTTCCTAAAAACATATTTTTAAATATTTAAAAATTCATAATGTTTCTATATTACTACAAATGTTTCACATAAAGTTTTTTTATTTAAACTGTCTTTTAATGGTTTTATATTTAATGGATCCATACTTTTGTCCTATTTTATTAACAGTATAGGTATATAGTTGATTTATATGTTATGATCATTTTCTATGAATGTTGTCTCCTATAGTCATAAATGTTTTTTCTGGTTTCCATATCATAATAAAAAAATATGCAGTTTAGACTTATTTGAATATAAAAGGATTTGATTCAGCCCAGTTGTAGTATATTGTTTTACACTTATATTTAATATTTTTATAGATAAAATCAGAGATTATCCTAATGTTTAAAACATTACAATGTGCTTATAAGTATATAATAGACATATGTAATATTAATAGTTAATCTATTTAGTGCTTATTCAGTATTCTGAACTTTAATTTTCCAAAATTTATATATATATAATTGTATATTGTAAAATTTATATCTGAACTGAAGTAATGAGAGATAACAGAAATGAAATAGAAGAATATAAGAGTTTTAAAAATACATAATACTATAATGAAAAAATTAGTTAATGACAAAAAAATAACAGCATTAAGCAGAAACTATAACTTAAATAATAGCCATCACTAGTTATATACCTAAATTTATATGGGACACATAAAAACATAATCTGACCAAACATATCATTGAAAATAATTATAATAGTTATCCCATATATTTTTTGTATATTTGTCAATAGTTTTTATTTAAGTTAGTTTCAGTTTGATACCAGTATATTTTTGTCAGGGAGTTAATAATTGAATAGTAATAGGTCCGGAATACCAAATAAGTACAATCTTTTTTACCCTGCATTGCCATTTATACTTACTAATTAGGCATTTATCGACTAAGTTAGTAATGTAGTGGTTCTAATTTATTTGTCTGACTAATGTTTTTTTATTTTTATAAATTATTATTGTAAGGTTAAACATTAAACATATAGTACATATATTATTATTATAAATAAATCCTGCAAATTGACAGCTTATGGAATAATTGAGTTGTCAAATGTTGATTTATTTTTTATTATATACCTAATAGTAATATGAAATGCCTAAAATATATCTACACAAAAGTCATTGTCAAATTAATTATTATTGATTAATTATAAGACAATAAAACATTTATATTTATTGAAGATGTTATATGTCCACCTAGTCGGAAAAATAAATTCTAGGCTATATGTCCACCTAGGTTATATATACATAATAGTACATTTTCCCTGAACTCCTCTCCCCCTCAGGTGCGGATCCAGGATTTTTTAAGGGGTGTTGCCCAACAACTTGTGTGGCCATGGGGGCGACTGGGGGTCTGGGGGTGTAGCTCCCAGCCACCAGAGGCAACACATTTTTTTGACCTTCATATGTCCTAGGATACAGGAGATAGCCTGTCTGGAAATTATGCCATATTTTACAATTTGTAAAATGGTAGGTTTCGAGAGGATCAAAAAAAAATTCAGCCGAAAGTTTTAATTTTTTAAAAGTGATTTGCTAAAAGTTTTTTTAAGGAAAATGTAACTTTTTTTGCGCTTGCTATAGTTTATTTAGGAAATTGTTTAGCAATGAAATAACTGATCAGGAGAGACCTCATGATATAAAAATCAGGTACATGCTTAAAATAAATTGAAACTACTATGCAGTCAGTGCAATGAAATATAATATTTTACACAGAAAAAACCTTTAAATGTACAGTTAATTATTCATTTGTATAAGCAAAATGTGTATTACAAAAATAAGAGCAACCAACTTATATTTTGAGAGAGCAGGTGCGGTCCCAGGGCAAGGTGTTGCCCAGGCAACTAGGGCAACACCCCTGGGGCCGCGCCTGTTGATTGTCCTTGAAATCTTGAAAGTCCTTGAATTCTTTCAATTGTCTTCAAATTTTGAAGTGAGTCTTTAATTTTTGAAAATTTAGCATAACATTATAATATTTATAAGCTATACATTATGTGGCACAATTTAGAAATACTGTTTCATTTAAAATATAATGCTCATGACATATTTCTTCACTAATTTTTGTTACTAAAATTCCAAACAGTATTTTATCAAAGTTATTTAAACTATCAGTTTAAAATTATCTTGACACACTCTTAAAAATATATAGATTTAAAAAAGATTCTTACATTAAAATTTATTGGGTATACACATGTTTAAGTTAAAAATAATAATATAAATCTTGACACACTTCAAAATATATAGATTTAAAAAAGATTCTTGTAACATTAAAATTTATTATGTATACACATGTTTAAGTTAAAAATAATAATATAATGTAATACTTATGACAATGAAAAGTAAGGTTTATGACAAAAATTTAAACTATTGTATAACTGTATATAATTATTTTATATTAACTTTTTTAATAAATAATTTTATTCATCTCACAAACATAAAATTTAGTTTAAAAAGTATTTATAACCATTTATATATTTAATTTAGTTGATATAAAAGTCACAAAATAGTGCCTATATTATAGGGTATAATAGTAAATATTGAAAATTATGCATTTATTGAACTAATACCAATTTTGCTAAAATTTAAATTTACATCCATTTTATTATGCATTCATTAAATCTGGTGAACTGTGATATCAACTATGTCTAAAGAGTGTTTTTATAGTAAACAAATCCCCCTACTGAAACTTATCTGCATTTTGGTCCATATGTTTTAATCAATAAATTACAAATAAACAAGTATTACTAAAAATAACTGATTCTCCTTGCTAAAGAATATGATATATATATATATAGAGGTAAATTTAAGTTAATATTTTGTAAAATTAATATATTTTTACATTTTGATTTTATAAAAATATTAAATATAATATAAAATTACAATTAAATCTTACAATATGACATAATAACATATAACATATTACTTAAAATATTAAAGATAATATTTTATTCTAAATTATTTCAGCAGATAATATATTTTTTAGCAGTATGAAAATTAATTTTCCACCATTTTTTTCAATAAAATATTTAAATAAATAGTAAAAAGAAGTAATAATAAATTTATATATATATTATAATAACACTTTTTAATAATATTATAAATATGAAAGTAAAACTTCAATTTATAGAAGATACTCACACCATTTTATATTCATTGTATTTTGATAAATAAATTAGTTTAAATGAATAGTTTTAAATGGATTATTTACTGTTATTAATAAATAATATCTTAAAAATTAATTTGAATAATATTAGTATTAATATATTTATGAAAATATATTCTATTTTGAAAATGTCATGAATAAATTTGTTCAGGTACCTACTTTAAAATAATGTTTCTCTTCTGTATTTATAGTGTTTACAGGGGTACGTGGAAATCACGTATATACGTGAATATATGCGAATTTGTCTTTATATACGTGAATATACGCAAATTTGTCTTTATATACATGAATAAACGTGAATTTCTCTTTATATATGTGAATATACATGAATTTTGAACATAATAAACCAAGAAAAATATTGTATCCTTAAAATCTGCAATGCCTATATCTCA
>JAUZND010003223.1:0-12380 GCA_034780555.1 Coelogynopora nodosa
CCCCCCCCCCCCCCCCCCCCCCCACTCCCTGTCAGTACTAAGGGGTCCCAGAAAAATTAATAAAAAACCATAAGTGAAATTTACAGCTTCACTATCCCAATCACAAAATCCTGGCTATATATATGCCTGGTATACATATGTCATCTATGGATTGAATTCAGTTTTATGTCTTATATTAAAATTATATATTTATAAGCTATTAATGGATTCAATTTTATATTTAATAACTGTCTAATCTATAAATAATTAATATATTATTTAAATATATAATATATTTCTGAATATATAAATATATAATTTATGTAAGCTATTGATAGATTCACCATCATATTCAACAACTGACTAATTAATAAATAGATAATATTTAAATATAAAACTGATTTTTGTATAAATAGCTGATTCCATGGAAGGCTTATATATAATCTTTTAATAGAAAGCCAGTTATTGAATATAAAGCTAAATCAATAAATATATAATACCTTTAAATATAAAACTGAACCTTGAAGGATTTCTATATAAAATATTTTAACATAAAGTATGTTTTTCAATCTATATATAGCTTATTTTTAGAAAATATAAGAATAATAAGCTAAATTCAATAGTTATATATAGTAAATTTAATACTTTTCTTTATTTTAATTATTATATTATTATTTACTAATTATATATTTTCATTTAGTTTTAAAAATAGGTACATTATTACATTATAGTATAGAATATTAAAAATATATATTTAATAAAAAAAAATTAAATAATTTATTATTATCCAATTGAATTATGTTTTTCATTAAAATGATTAATCAAAATCTTTATGTGATGCAAAATTTATAAACATCAAATAAATTTTTAATAGAGAATTATATGATTTTTATAATTAACTAATATGCATAATAACATTAAATTATAGCCTCAATATAGTAAATATTATAATATCTATATTTTATAAATGAATATATTTATATATTTAATATTTTTATTTCATAATTATCCCAAAAAATTATTACATTATTTAAAATAATAATTTAAATAAAGTGCCATAGAATAATGGCTAGTTTTCATAATGATTTTATTATTTAATACTAAATTTTAAAAAGTTTTTGTTTATAAAAATAATTATAGTTCAAATTGTAAAACATTTTTATACTTACTTTTTTTTAATATAACTTTTTTGTAGACTTAATTTTTTTAATATAATAAATAATAAAATAAAATAATATATTAAACATTATTTTTATACTTATTATGTACATTATATGTGGATTGTGGTTTACAAACATCAACCTAAAAATAATTTTAAGCCTTTCAATTTATTTATTGGTCAATATACTAATTTTACTTGACAAATTAAACTTAAAATTGAATGTATTATTTAGTAATATATGTTGATATTTCAATATCAAATAATTTATTGATTTATATTTAAATATCAAACAATTTATTGATTTTTATTTAAATATTAAATAATTTATGTACTTTTATTTTGTCCTGTTATTATGTGCTTAGATATAATGTTATAGAGAATATATAAAGGTAAACGATAATATAGTTGTAATAAATTAAATATAAAATAGCTATGTAAAATACATTGTATTATAAATCCAATACATTATGTAAGTAAAATTTTTATATCATATGCCAAACTATGACAAAAATATTGAAGGCTGAATGGCATTTTATTCAGAAATTAATATTAAGTACAGCCAAATAATATATAATTTTTATTATAAATAATACCTTGATTATTTCATTTAAAATATTTTATTTATTAAAAACCGTAAACAAGAATTGTAGTAACTTCTCTTATTAATAGAATGATTATAAAACTAATAAATTCCATAAATAATTATATTAAGAGTAGAGAGATACTGCAGTCATTAAATCAGAGAGTATACATGAGAGTAATGCATTTCTAAATAAAGTTTTGAAAGCAGTTAAAATAAAGCCTATTTATAATAGCTGTAATAATAAAGTATTTGCTAGTTATTGATTGTATATAAATTTAAGCAGTTTTTAATTTTTTTAAACCATTATCACCCATTAGATGTTTACATCATTAAATATTTAACCATTCAGTTTTAAAGTAAAAAATCAAATACATATATTTGGACATTATCCTTTGTATTATGACATAATTTAATTTTCAATTGTTATATCTTAAAATAAATAATTGTAAATCTTAGAGAATTTGATAAGTTATTGTTAGATAATACAATATTATTCATAGAATTATAATCCATTTTTTTGAAAATATATTAAAAGTAAATGAAAATGCATTCAAAAATTTAAATTAAGAGATTATGCAAGAGAGTTTTATGCCTAAAAACACTGTATACAAATCTGATTTTGAATAAATGTCTAGTATACATGTGTTTATCAGTATTTCCTTACTTCAATTGAATAATTTCAGTTCAAATTTATGGGGAATATTGTTATGACTGAATGTAGCCAATTTGAAAAGTTTAATGTATAAACTAAGCCTTCATTTATAAATATCATAAGAAAATGCAGACTAATACAAATAATATGGACTGATATTCAATAAGCATAGTCATATTTTTTAAGCTTGGTGTTAACACCAACCAAGGTTGTTTAACAAAGTTACAAATGTATAATGATTTTGATGAGAATAAATGATCTAGAATGAACCCTTATACTCAAACAATTTCATTGAAACGTGGTATTTTTTCTAAATTGGAGGTAATACTTTATGTCATTAAGATCAATTTTTTTAGCAAATGTGATTTTTTTTTAATATTATCTTAACATTTTGTTTAGCTCAGATCAAAACCACATTTTTAACTATAGCAAGTATTTTATAAGATGTCATTCGATTAATTAATTGTTCTAAAGTGTTGTATATAAGTTAATTTCCTATATTTCGGTAAAATATTTTGTTTAAAGCCTAAAAACATGTTTTTCGTGTGATCAGATCCAAACAAAATTACTGAACCATATATCTTTTTCTAGAATTGATCTAAAATGGTGGGATTTATTTTAATTGATATAAAAATGACTTACCTTTCATACAGTAATTTGAAAAAATTCGATTAAATTTTGTACATAAACTAAATTGTTTTTGTAAAATTATTCGTGCCAAGCAATGGAAAATAATGGACACAAAACTGCTGATTTGGAAGTTTAAAAATATAGATTTTATTCAAGTGAATGCAATAAATTGTACATTGTACTTATATGTCGTCTATTTTATCTGAAAAGCATCATCACTGTTTTCCCAATTTTAGTTGATAGTCGACCAAAAGTTGGACGCTGTTGGTCCCGTTGGTCGTCAAGTGACTGACTAACTCAATATATCGAAAAAAAACTATGGCTGACAACGAGGATACCGAGATGGAGAAACTAATTGATTTGGAGTTGGCCAAAATAAGTGCAGCAGATGTCGACATCTCTCAAGAAGGCGAGGAGGACGATGGTACTGATGACTTCTTGCTGAATTCAGATGATACAGAGTTGATAGAGCCTCACACGGCCGAGGCCAATTTGCAGGTATTTCCATATCCGAAAGCGAAATTGGTTATCTCTACGTGTTTTATTAGTTGAAAATTTGTCTGGACGATAACTGTTTTCAATATTAAAATTTCACTAAATTATATGTATTCAGGAATATATGTTATATTAAATTAGTTAAATAAATAAGGAAAGTAATTTTATTTTTAATGAAATAAAACAAGATATAAATTTATTTTTAAGCGATCCTTTTTATATGTTAAATATATTATTATTGTTAAATCTCTATTGCGATTCACTTACTTTTATTTCATAATTAATTCTTAATAGTTTTGAAACACCGCCTAGATTGCGCTAGGGGATAAAGTGTAATATTACAGAAATGTTGCACAAGGCATTCATTAAATATGAGATTGATTTACAATACGGTGTCTTGTTTAGAAATAATCACAAGAATTAATGAATTATCGACTAGAAGAAGCACTGCCTTTTAAATATGTAATACAATTATGTTATTATACTTAATATTTAATAATTACACGCGTTATTATTACTCAATTTAGTACTTTGTTTCATTTCTACTGTGTCAGGACGATGACAACATCTTCAGTGAGATATCCACCGCCTTTAACACTTACTACACCGGATTTGAAGCGAGCATTGATCGCGAGCTGCAGGAGTGTCAGTTTGACTCGGTACCCTACGACACCTATCTGGACCGGTGCCTGAGTCAAATGGGTATCGACAAGGAGCAGTACAGCGAGGTTAGTCTCATTCTGTTTTTGATATTCTATTCTTGATCACTTTATGTTTCCTAGTTGTGAGTCAGTGAAAGTAAATATTGTTCTTTTAAAAACGATATTGTTGAAGATGATCACAAAGAATAACATTATTTGTTGTGAACGTTTTTTATAATAGGTTTAGTTATGTTATTACATTTATTGACGCTTTGAGTCCCTACCGATTGTTATTTGTTTTTTGATTTTTCAAAAAAGATGTGTGGCTAATATATCGCTATTAGAGAAATTTTATCACAAAACATAATTTGTTAAATGTCTGTGTATTTACATTGGAGTAATCGGGTTGACACATGTTTAATATTTAATAAAAATATATCACTGACTATTCCTTAGTGTATGTTCTATTAGTTTTTTTCCTTTAATACTATTCTGCGAATTAAGTGTTACAATATTTTCATTTTATTTGGTTTTTATATTTTATTAATTATGTTTCACATAAATCAACGTTTTTTTTATGCTGACAATGTACACCAATATGGACTACTTCAAATCTAGTAATCTAATATTTCAACCATTTTCACTGTAAGTAGTATGGGAAAGGTCGATTCTACTAGAATGGCGTCATCATTGTATTATCGATATTTTATTTAGACAATGCATGCTATCAACAACACCATCGATGATAAGGAGGATGACGACAATACCAGCAACCCGTCGACAGACACACTGCCTCTGGTGACTGATCGTGCAACAACCCCTCAAATAGAACAAGAATCTCCCACAACCGACGACGGAAAGACAACACCAGCTACAAACTTGGTGTCGGAAGCGGATGGTCATAGCGAACAACTGGCAGGAGAATGTAGTGTTGACCCGGTTTCTCCTCCAGAGAATAGTGAGATGGCGACAGACGCCGATGAAACGAGTTGTTCTGTTGTGGTTGAACATTCAGATCAGCGTAAGTTGAAATTATTGTTCTCGCTTGGGTGATGATCTGTCTACACAGTTCAATAGCTGGGGTGTATTAACTTGTTTATAGAAGTTTACACTGTTTATAGAAGGAATTGAAGTTTATGTTGTTAAATATTTTAAATGTCTGTGAAACTGTTAGTATTGTTTTCATCGTTGCTGAAAACTCGTAAATATCTTAATTGAAATGATAAGATTTCGGTATTGTTTCTATTTGATAAATTTGTGAATGTTACTGTTTAGTTTATATATTCTCACTGTCAACTGCTTTTTTAAATAATTCAATTAGAAATTTTGGCAAATTTGTTTAATTTTTAAATCGTATTATATTTTAATGCGGTCTCTTTTTTATTCCAATTTAAACAGCACCAGCTCCTTCCGAACTATTTGAAGTAAAAATAATCAACGCATGGATTGAAACCGATAAGGAAATTGATAAAATTAATTCTGATGTAAGTATCGTTTAAATTTTCATATGTTATTCCTTTAATATATTTGAATATTCTAACCTTTTATGTTGTTATCTCTTTTTTTTTTTCACAAATTTCACTAAAAATGTATAAAAGTACATCATAATTTGAATTACACTTTACTCTGATAATTAATATGTAAACATCTAACGCAGCTGTATCTATTGTACAATATTTTTCCGGTGTAGTGTCAAGCGTAATTCTTTTTTGTGTACAAAGGTCTCGTTTGATGTCAATGTTTTGTAGTTTCTAGTTTACATTTATACCGTTTTATAATAAAGTATCCTTATACTTTATTCTTAAATATTAATTTAACAATTTAAAAATTGTTTATGTTGGGCACACATTAATATTACTATTTCTAAAATGGTCAGTTCACATGTGCAGTAGTTAGTTTAAATTATTATTAATTTCATCCTGATATTATATTGATTGAATTTCCATTTTATGCGATATACCTATTGTATCTGTCTAATGCAATAGATACAATAAAGCAGTTTTCCAGAGGTTTCCAACATTAAATTTTTTTTTTCTGTTTATTTATAAAGAAATTTAATTATAATTCTTTATTTAAACAATTCAATTATTTAAAATTACTTTATAATAAATATCATTAACTCATCACACATATTATTAGAAATACACAATTTAAACCTTATACTAATTTTATATACATTTAATATACCATTGAAAGGGTTTTCTCCTAAACGCGCCCGGAGAAGAGCTTATGAATATATGCTGCATTTAACCTCTGCGCTCCCATTTCTAATTACAGCGCTGGCATGAATATACTGCATTTATGGAGAGAGTGGATGAAACTAAGAAGACTGCCCGATCGACTTGGCAGGCGCAGATGACGGAGGAAATTGAAGCCATCAAGGCAAAGCAGTTGGTAATGTGATGATGAATTAGTAATAATTACGATTGGTGTTAATATTCAGATTAATATTAACATGAAGTATAGTTAAGGATATTTTTTTTAAATTGTAAAATGTTGTAATATAATACTAAATATATTTTGGATATATATTATATGAAGATATTTTACAATATATTAAATATTTTAAAATAAAAAAAGATGTATTAACCTATATTTCATTTTTCATTAACATAGGCTTTTGCATTGAAACTGTTTTTTTAATTTTTTTAATGAAAATATATGTTTACAAGCAATTTAATAAAAGGAAATTTATTGCATGCTTATAAATATGATAGTGTGAAATTTATTCGGTTTTTTATTTCAGAAAATGTTATCTATGTTATTTTATTATATCTGAAATAAAAGTACTCCTTTGTTTTAGCTTGAACTTCTATTAATATAATCATTTAAGTGAGAAAATTATGCCACAAAAAGTGGCAAAAATCTTTATCTCACTATATTGCCATATTGGTCGCCTTCTAATAATGAAACATTGATTAAAGATAATAATATACAGTTACGAGTATTTTTTAGTTTAAATAAGAATTTTTAATTATTATTCGTATGTGTAATTTATCTTTAGTTAAGGTTTAAATATTAATTACTGTTCAAATATGTGTTTCTAGATTGTATTATAATCTTATCGTATAGCTTTACTATAGTACTTTTCTTATATTTTGAATGTATATAATACCTATCGTAGGTGGCGTTGGAGGAAGAAAAACAGCAAGAAGTCCTGAGTAACTCGAAGGGAGAAGAAGAAGAACATAACAATAACGTATGATTCAATTTAAACCAATTTTTAAGCCTTCAACAAAGCGTGTAGTGCGGTTTTTTCTTTATAAATGTAGAAACTTTTCGTACAGAGAAGAGTCTATTTTATAAATATAATAATAAAAACATGACGTCCAAATATGTCATGCAAATATGTAATAGGCCCCAATACGTACATTTGGTCAATGTACATGTTATTAGTGTGTTTCATGATGTAAAGCTAATTTCAAAATAATATATTTTTAAAATTATATTATCATAAAACTTAATCAATTTACAATATAATATAACCTTGGTATATTATAGTTATGGGAAATTTTTGTTGTATGTTTTTATTCATTTATTAAATAAAATTTTTTAAATTATTAAATTATGATGATAAATTTTAGAAATATTGATTAAAAAAAGCAAACCTGATATAAAATTTCATTTACATTGTATATCCGCTTTAAGAAAATGTAGAGAATATTTTGGATAAATTATAATTGTAAACTATTATTATTTTTATTGCCTACTACTGTTAACATTTATGAGTAGTCTATAACTATTGTTCTGAATAATTGATATAAAAATATGTTCTATTTTTTAGCTTCGCCTTGCTGAACTTTCAGAAGAGTTAGCTAGAGAGCAGGCAAGTGCGAACGCTATTAAGGCGCAAATACTCGCTCGTGAGAATGAATGCCGACACGAAGCTGCGGTGAAGATTCAAACTCGTTTCAGAGGATTTAGGTTCGTTGTATTTTTACTTTGAGCATTTTGTATTTCTTTTTTGTTTATTTCTAAAGTATTCTAAAAACGTGTCATGAGTTTTTGTTCAGTGTCAGTAAAATTATAAATAGAAACAGTAAAATATCGGGTTCCAACTGAAAATTGTATCTGTTTCAGTTTAGACAGGTGGAAATGGAAGGAATTAAAAAAAACTTTGAATTATAAAAAATGAGTGACTTAATCTTAAATAAATTGCGTAAATTATTATTTAAAAAAATTGTTTCTTGAATTTTTTATTTTTGCAATTTTTCCAAAACCTTCTATTATATTACATCGGATAGAGTGTAAACTTTACCGAAATTTGTTGTTTAAGTTTCCAATTAAGTTGTCATGCTGAAGCAATTCAAGCTGAAGCTGTTTTTAAATTATTTTGCTAACGTATTGTCTAATTATTTGCGGCTGCTTTTAATTTGGATTGACCATATTCTAATTTCTTTCATTATTTGCTTTTTAATATAAAAAAGTTCCAATTTTAAATTATTTAGAATTCGGAATCGCATCGGTGACGACATTGCCGAGGTTCGAGCCAAAGCTCGTCATCGCTTCCAGAAAGACCAGATTATCCGACAGGAGAAAGAGCTCCAGAAGCGCAAGGCCAAACAGTTCGCCAAGACTCGTCAACTGCGTGACCTGGAAACCAGTCGCTCGGCGACGGCCAGTTCCCTGGCCGGTAGTGTGGCCTCTTCGCCCCAGGATCGCCTCGACTCTGCCGGTTCACAGCAGAGCCGGCGCCAGGACAGCGCGGGGAAGAGGAAGAAGAAGGCGCAGCCACCGACAACAAAGCCGACGAATGCAGTTTTCAAACCGGAGGATGAAGAGGCGGCTACAAAGGACGACTCGGCAATGGCTCTGGTGCCGCCTGAAGTTGTAATACCGATAATTGAAGAAGAAGAGGAAGGCGTTGGTGTAGTTCTGGCTGTAAAGTCAGAAGACGATGGTGGTGGAGTGCCAACAGTGAAGCCAGAATCACCAGCCCCTGAGGTTGACCTGAGTCCGCCACCGATTAAGTCGGTGGGGGAGCAACAACAGCAAAGTATTTATAAACAGACTGCCTATGTGCTCCCCATGGTACAGGAGCCACAGAGCCCCGATAATTCCGATCAGGTACACGAAGAGAAGGAATCGGAAAAGTCAAATCGGTTGCGGGATGAAACTGACGTGTCACTTGAAATAAATACGATTAATAACGCAAGTATTAATAGTGAACAGTTACCGCCGAGGGATAGCAATAATATAAATGAACATTCGAGTCTAGTTGAGTCAAAAAATAAACCGATTGAAACTATTATTTTTGAGAAAGAAATTTATTCTGAAAGGCTTGTAGCTCTCTCTTGCCTTAAAGCCGACGAAGAATCTACTGAAGAACTCTTAGAAACAGTAGAAGTGATGTCTTCAGTCGAATTGTTAACTGAAAATCAGGCAGTTATCGAAAAAACACCTGTTGTCTGTGACAGCAATAAATCGTTTACAAGCACATTAGACGAGGGAAAAGAAGAAAATAAATGTAAAATAAAGCCAGTTGTTATAGCTCCAGATTATACAGACACAGAATGTGAAGAAAAAGTGCATTTGATACAAGAGGAAACTGAAGCGAACCCTACAATAGACAGCGTGAATAAGTCAGTGGATATCACTATAGCCGCAACCACGTCTGTGGGCTCTGTTTCTGTACCTCTTCAGTCTAATAAAACATTTCTATTAGACAAACAGGATAGTCATGCTGTTAATGTCGATGTCATTGTGTGTGACGAACCCAATTCATCCCCAGATGTCGCTCCAAAACCTCGAGATCAATCGGTGTCTGTTGAAATTTCAAAATCATCAACATTTGTTGTTGATACCCCTTCTTTTAAAGAGAGTGCAACTTTTAATAATGTTAAGATTAATAGTGATACAGTTGCTTCTGAACGGTCGTTACTTGTGGAAGAAGTTGGCTTGCCTCTTGAACCAGATGTTATTTGTAGGGCTGATCAGTCCGCTCTAAATGAGGATTTGAAAGAGAACACATCTGACGACTTTGAAGAAATCCTTCCTGCGGATAATATCAGAAACATATGGTATGCCTGGAAGAAAACTTTTACTGCTGTTTCTCCGTGAGTGTAATTTTTGTAATTATTTTACTACATTTGGGGTATGTTCTTTTATTTTAAGTTATATAAAAATGTATGTATATTGTACTTTTTGTTTTTCCCTGATTATGTTATTAACACATCCAATTGGTCAAATAATCATTTTAACTTTGTAGAGAAAAGAATCAAACCTCGCCTTTAGCTAGAAGTAAACGATATCCCCGGTCAGCCAAGAATCTACCACACCTCGACGACATCCTTGCACACAGGGCACTGGTTAGCAAACAGGCAGTGGCAAAGGTGGGCTCTTTTTATATATTGAATCAGCCTTACGGCGCGGCGCGCACTTAATTATTTATGTGATATGCAATTATAATGATCTTCCGACTTATCTTTTCGAAAATGTTCAATCTGGGCAAAATATTCTTTAATGTTTTGTTTTATTATATTCACTAGAATATATTGTTTTTATTAATAGCTATTACTTATTAAATAAATTAAACACTAAATTTAATACTTCAGGGGGAGGGTCCAGGGGGGGGGGGCTAAGGGGCGTACGCCCTCTACCTTTTTAAGGGAGCTTAATTTTAGAGCATTATTTTTTGCTATTGTTAAGGGCGTCATTTTATACTGATATTTTTGAAAAATTAATATTCAAAATGAATGAAAATAATATTGGATGCTTTTCTAGAAATGTACAGGTCAGGAAAAGATGATAATAATATAGAGACGCATACTATCATTATGGAGGAAAGGGGACGTTAAATTATATTAAAATATGATATAGAAACACATAATCGTTATGGAGGGATAAATTACATGGAAATATTATATAGAAACACATATTATGGAGTGGAGTGTCAATTATAGAAAAACATAACTTACAAGGAAAGTAATATGGAAACACTTTTTTTGGGGTGGCGCGAAGTTTTATTATTTTTTGAGGGGCCTTACGCCCCCCTAATTTAAAATCCTGTATCCGCCCTAATTGTAGTTTACTTTTTATAAATACATATAATCGTTATTATTAGTAATTATATATCTATATAATGTTACGTTATAATTAGGTTTATTGTAATATTGTATATTATATATATAATTAATAATATATCTAATTATATTAATAGTGAAAATTTAGTAAGGATATAGAATGGGGAAAGAAAAATGTGTAAATAAGAATTAGATGATTATAATGCCTTTTTATTTTAGGTATTCTCCTAATTTTATATTTGTTTTAAAAGAAACCAGCAATAATATATCTCCGAACAATTCTTATATAATTTATCGATCACTGCGACCCGACCAGATGTCCATTCTGGTTCTCACGGACACTCCCGGTTACTCGCTGGCCAACCTCTCCAACCTCTGTCCGGCGCTGGAAGTCCTCGTTGTTCGAAGATGCGGTCTGCCCACTTTAGAGGGTCTTAAAGCCTGCTCCCGCCTTCAATATATGGATGTAGAGGTGACCAGGAATTTTGATTTCCTATATTTTCACTTTTATTCGTAACTTTTAAAAAACAGTAGGTAGCGCACTATAAATTAACAATTTTCCAAAACATAGGAATTTGCTAGTGCAGGTGTACTTTTATTCTATTCTATCGTGATTGGAAATTGCTTGTCTATAACACTGCAATGTTTAATAATAATTATTATACATATATGGTTACAAATACAGTCGCACTTTTCTAGCCCATTGGTTCTACTTAATTTTAATCGGATCCATTAAGTATATCCGCTACAGGAGATTTAACTATTAATGTTAAATTCTTTTAATAAATCGTCCAACATGTTAAAGCCCTGTATAGGGTGTCCAATATATTTCTGTGTAATTGATCGATTCTTAAAGTGTTTATCAAATATTTAAAAGAATAATATTTCGCACCGTGTTATCAATTGGTTCCATATCGAAAGAATATATGAACCACCATCCATGGATATTTGTATGTACCGCCAGTGATCTATAAAACTACATTTTATAAAACAGTTCAACTACTGTCGGCCTATTGACTAGCCTAATGTCTGAGTTATACTTCGAATTCAAAGATTGCGGGTTGGAGTCCTCTGGATTACACCCCACTTAACAGAATTCCACTTACCGAAAACCCTCTTATCGGAATCCCGCCTACAGGAATATGGCGGACCAGAGGGTTCAGTGTGGAAATCTCTAAGATTTCCAATTTAAATGAGGTTTACCTGGTAAATCTCT
>JAUZND010003224.1:0-12379 GCA_034780555.1 Coelogynopora nodosa
ACTTACCTATAAACATAAAACAAAAATCTAAGATGGGTATTTTTTTTGTACATTAAGCTGCTTCCAGCACACCGTGAGTTTGAATATCAAAATAGCAATTTCCGCAAATTTAAAGTTCTTACTTTTTTTGAAAATTGTCCTATTATAAAGTTATCATTAAAAATAGATAACAGAAAATTTGTATTAAATTATTTTATAATTAAATTATTTTAAAATTAATGTCAGCTTAATTGATCAATGGGAAGGATAATTTATCATCCTCCTTCACACCAACAAGGCAGACAATCACAATGATTATGAAGGGTTAAACATATCCTACAGTTTGACAAAAATTTTAGGCAATCTCAATATGAATAATAAGTAAGAACTAAACGCAGAGCCAGTACTCATTCAGCTCTCATCAGGCACCCTATAGTCGCCCTACTGACGACCGGATTGCAAGTAGTACTTATTAAAACCACCAAACAAATCGTCAAAAAATCAATTTGCTAGTAACATTAGTAGTACATATAATACTAATATAATATTATATTATGCATGACTTGGATTGCAAGTTCATCTAAAAATATTATTAACAAAATTACTTTATTTTTGCATGACTTATTGAAAAATCAAAAACATAGAAATGCCTTTTCAAACAAGAAAAACAACCCGACTATGCATTTGACCAGGTCACCTGATGGTTGGCGAGCATCTGCTGATACCCCCCTCCACCTCCGACCTGACTGGGCGGCACAACAGAAGCCGGTGCCGGCCCCTCGCGCTCACTGCCCCCCGAGTCGTCGGAGGAGTGGAGGCCGGAGGGCGAATCGGAGCGGCGTGGTCGCGGGATGTAGATAGGCGGCGGGCGCACCCGGCCCGGTGGGGTAGGGGGCAGGCGGCGGCGGCAGTTGGGGGTAATAGCAGCGGTGCCGGCGGGGTTGAGACCGGCCATCATCATCGCCTGGACAGTTGAGGGGTTGAGGTGTGTGTGCAGTGTTTCATAAAGTAGTCGTGTTACACGAGGACTCTTTCTATCTCACTCCTCTTTTCCACACTAAGTTAATAGACACTTCATAATTACTATTTAAAATTTTTTTTGTCAGGTTAAATTCAATATTAATTTTAAGGTATTCCAGTTCCCGCGTTTAAAAAAAATTAAAAGACAAATTTTGTTTTTCGATCCCACAATTGATTAATTTGAAAGATTTAAAAAATATGTTATCTCTATACGTATTTCTCAGATAAATTAATTTGTTTGCATGTTGTTAAAATAATGTATAATATACATGATGTCTAATTTATGTGAAGCCAAATAACATCAAAGTTGAAAGCTTATGAAATGTTAGGTATTATGTAGTATTCACTAAAATATTACACTATTTGTATCAATCTAAAAAAAAAAAATTACAGCATTTACAAATTTACAAAATATTCATGAACTTAATAAAAATTCTATATTTTTCAATGTTCTGTATGAAACTATTTTTTGCCTACAAAAAAGTAAAAGAACACAACTACAATTATTGTAAATGTATTTTTGTTTACTGTATAGTAGATAACGATACTCAATCTATATTTAAATTAAATAGCATTTTTACATTAATTAGAAAGGAACAGTTAAGAAAAAACGTATAATTACATATTATTTTTGATAAAAGAAAGTACCATATACGTTACCTTGTTTTACCATTTGTATTAGCCTTATTTGACGTTACGTGTTTTAAATAAATATATCTTTCACTCTCACTTTATTTCAGTATAAATAAATAAATGTACCTTTAATCAACTCAGTAAATGATCGTTTTTAACAAATGCTCTTCATTACAATATACTGTGTATTGTATATATATATATATATATACTGTGTATATTGTGCATGTAAATGTATACATTTTATATCATATTATATTTATTGTTGAGTTTATTTACCTGCAAAGTACATAACTAGCAAGTAGTATAGGAAGAGTCAATTTAGCTAACCCCCCCCCCACACACAAAAATAAAATGATTTTTAATTTTCGCGCTAAATTTTATTTTTTTATGATCCGGATCATTATGGATCATAAATACATCACATCATCTTTCATTGAGTATATATTTTTTCTAAGTAGTATATAACTAAAAAATTTAATTAGTATTTAATTACATTATAATCTTATTAGTTAATTATAAATATTGTTTTTAGAACGTTTTAAAAATTTTGGACGAAAAGGGGCATCATTCTTGAGGTCATTTTTGTTTTTAGCCTATAACTTTTGATGTTTAAAACTTATGACAACCAAACTTGGTATGATGACTCACCAACATAAGCCACATCTTTTGTACTACTTTTTTGTAACTAACATAAATATATATATTTTTATATAGTAAAATAAAATTTAATAAATAGACATTCAGAATAACCATGAGCCAGAGTATATATTTTTTAAATCGGTTGAAATTTAACGAAGTCATAGATATTTTGGTGATTTACAGCTGATTAAATCAATATATGTATATTTTGTTAATGTAGTATAATGAAACTAAATAGATAGACTAGCAGAATAGCTATGAGTCAGTGCTTATTTTTTATAAATCGGTTAAAATTTGACATAGTTGTAGACATTTTACCATTGTGATGTATTATGGCCATATATTGTAATATGATTTCAATGAAGATTCTGACGTTCACTCAGCTTGATTTTGCTACTTACAGATTGATTTCGATGAGAATTCCAACTAAATGAACCCAAATATTATGAATTTATAATTTGTTCAAAGTTGACTTATATGACCAATCGAAATTAATTAGGAAAATATAGAACGAAGCAGATAGTGTAAACACATATACAATTATTACATTTCATGATAATTTGGTACAATTTCACTTATATGACCAACTGGAATTAATTTAGACAATATAGAACGAAATAGACAATGTAAGAGACTATCTAAAATTTAAAAAAACTATTTTATTTATGAAAATAATAAATTATTTGCACAAAACGACCTATTAAAATATAATATTTTAAATATTATTTGAATTGTACATTTTGTATAACCAAATAGTATCATAAAAGTACATTATAAACATGAAACATTAAACAAATATGCTTAACATACAAAAAAATAAAACATTTATTGTAAAGTGACCCATGTTGTAGACCATTGAAATTATTAGAAAACACATACACAATTATTACATTTCATTATAATTTGGTAAAAATTCACTTATATCTCCAATCGGAATTGATTAAGACAATTTAGAACAAAACAGACAGTGTAAGAGACCATCTAAAATTTAAAAACAATTTTATTTATGAGAATAATAAATTATTTATGAGAATAATAAATTATTTATGAGAATAATAAATTATTTATGAGAATAATAAATTATTAGTGCAAAACGACCTATTAAAATACAACATTTTAACTATTATTCAAATGGTTCGTTTTGTATAACCAAATAATATCACAAAAATACATTCTATAGATAAAAAATAAGATAAATCATACCTAACATGTAAAAAAATAGACCATATATTGCAAATGTACCGTGTAGTAGACCATTAAAATTATTAGAAAACGCACACACATAATGATTACATTTAGATCAATCTATAAGTAGCAAAATCAAGCTGAGAGAACTTTGGAATTCTCATTGAAATCATCGTGCAATATATGGCCAAAATACATCACAATAGTAAAATGTCTACAACTCTATCAAATTTCAACCGATTTTTTAAAAATAAGCACTGACTGATAGCTTTTCTGCTAGGCTATATACTTATTTTCATTATTCTATATTAAAAATAGACATATATTGATTTAATCAGCTGCAAATCACTAAAATGTCTATAACTTCGCTAAATTTCAACCGATTTAAAAAAATGTACTCTGGCTCATAGCCATTCTGAATGTCTATTTATTAAATTTTATTTTACTATATAAAAAATATATATTTATACTACTTACAAAAAAGTAGTACAACAAATTTGGCTTATGTTGGTGAGTCATCATACCAAGTTTGGTTGTCATAAGTTGTAAACATGGATAGTTATAGGCTAAAAAAAAAAATGACGTCACGAATTTTCGTCCAAAATTTAGAAAACGGTCTAAAAACAATATTTATAATTAACTAATAAGATTATAAAGTAATTAGACACTAATTAAATTTGTTAAGGTTATATACTACTTACAAAAAATTGTAAGTAGTATAAACATATTTCTCTTATATTTGTGAGTCACCATTCCAACTTTGGTTGTCATTATGCAATATGCAAATTATATTATTTTACTTTTGTGGGGAGTGGTGGGGGGGGTAAAACATTAAAAAATATATATTGGGGAAGGGGGTAGTTTGGGCCGAATCCACTCTTCCTATATTACTTTAGTACCTGAACTGAAGGTATGTACATAGGTTCATAAGGTATTGTATATACAATAAACAAAATTCTGATTCAAATTTTAGACAACATATTATGTACTATATCTGGCAACGTGTTTGGTTATATATGATATTAGAGTGGATGTTATTGATAGTACTTATTCAATAAACATATTTATCGGTGTGTATATATTATATTAATGTTTAGTTTAACCTACTAACTACATTCTTATTACCTGCACAGAAATATGAGTGTGCAAAAACACATCTATAACTATGCCTATTCCTTATTGATTAAAAAAATATTTATTTGAATTTCAACCAAAAATTATATTTGTAAATGGAAAGCTTGCAAGTTACCTGTTCTAAGCCACAGCTATGAATACTATACTACTCATACACTTTAATAGGACGATCGTGAATTCCCAGCACAGAATACAAACAATTAGATAAAGATAAATGTATCAAATGTACTGTTTAGATGATAAAAGGCAGATAATATGAGTGGTATGTATTGAATTCGTTTTGAATATTTTTTTCGCATTTATAAATTATATAATAAATCATAAAGTAAAAGGTGGAAAATTCGAATACCGTGGTTTTGATGAATGAAGTTGCATAATTATTAAAAAAACAACAACTAATCAATAAATTATCGAACAGCTGTAATACATCATTGCAAATGTTCGGCTATACTTTCTTTAATCATATGATTTTCAATAAAAGTTTGCAGAAAACTTTCGTTTTGTTGAAAATTTTCACTGAATAATTATATTTTTCTAATGGGACATATATCAGAAAACGTAAAACATTATTTAGGCTGTCTATACTAGCTTAGTTTTTCGTATTTATGAAAATTAAAAGTTTCAATTTTATTTGTGAATAACTGTCATGAAAAATTATATCAACATTAAATATGTCTTTATAAATAATTGGTGGTTATTTATATAAGAGTCAAAATTAAAAAATATAATAAGTGCAAACAGGCTTAATGAAAACCGACAATATGCTACATTTTCGTCAATTCTTTACTGAGCGGGTACATTTCGGAATAATACAAATACATACTTAAAAATGTTGTGAATTTAGTTAATGCTGTGTAACATCAATTCTACCTCCGCATTTTTGCCAAATGTAGCCGCTCAGGAAAGAATTGGCGAAAATATTTACATGCTTAATAAATACCTGTGCTATTTATTTTTTTGTAAAATCTGACGACGAATGAATTTATACCCTATATTAAGCGTCGGAATAATTAGCGGATTAATAACCATCAAAATTAACGTGTTCTTTTATGATAAATAAACTGGACAAAGCAATTGTTTGAAATTACGCATACAAAAATGTACATATTTTCTTGGTGTAGAAAGCATTTTATGTTAATAAAGTACAATTTTTTTTTATAATAAACACTTATTATCATAATGCAATATCATATATAGTTTACAATGGTCTTGAACAAAACACTGCAACCAAACGTACATAGACTAATTAAAAATATGTTATATATTTAAAAATAATACAAGTCCATTAAAATCGTCCTCGTACTCCCATAAAGAAAGTAACAAATAAGTATAGTCCCACTGAAAGTTATAATTATACATTTTTTGTAAAATTCGTGTAGAATTATTATTAAAAATGTTATGAATAAATGTGAAGCATATCAATGTTTAAGTAATTACTAATATGATTGTGTATGTTAAGTAATACATTTTTATTTACATCAGCTGATCATCAACATCAAACATTATATTTATAATAAAAAATCATAACAAACGAGATAAACACTATTATCATGTGATCAGATTATTTACATATTATTCCAAACTTTCAAACGACTATACCCGATCTTAACAGGATAAAAATATATAAAATATTTAAACTGAACCTTTTGACACCGAAAGCTCCACAATTTGACAAATAATAATATTTATTATTATATTTATAATATAGTACATATAAGTTGACAGGTTGAGAGTCGGTTAAGCTGAGTGTTGAAAACATGTATAAACGTTATATAATTGGTATTAACTTTCAAACACTCATAATATAATAAACAAAAATTATATCTGGTTATTGGGCTAAACGCAAGAAGACTTTTCAACAGAACTGTAAGGTGCGCGTATCCACAAGAGAGCATTCTTTCGACATTTGTTTTAGGTGCTGAGGTATTAGATTGGTTTGAACTATTAAAACCTATCGACACAATTGAGTAAACGGAAAACAAAATTAATACCACAGAAGTAGTGTTAGCAAAGGAATTATATATTGTTATTTTAAGGATAGTATTTGTAAGACAGGTATATTAATGTAATGACTTCCATAAACAAATAATTGACTTTATAATAAACTGACGCAAGTGAGTTTTTTTGTAACTATTGACTAATTGTAAACAACATCAGATTTGATAGAGAAAAAATAAAAATTATATAAACACAGATAGAGATGATGTATCGAAATAATTTAAAATATACAGTATGTTTTATTATGATTACTTCGCACTGCCAGCTCCCTAATACATTACAACAATGGCACTTATTGAATAAAAAGGATGTCAACTGATTAATATTGCACTGACAAATTGTTGTTGCTTGCTATAAAGCATATTGTATTCTTACAAAAAAAAGTGAATGCATAGACTAACAAAGAAATGTAACATAAGCCAATAAAAAGACACAAAAGTATAAAAATGCAATTTTTTCACAGCCAGTTGACGTTATTAATTATCAAGAATGTAAATAGAATAACAATAATATGAGGAATTCAGTTTACTAAAAAAAGCGACGATTTCAGTTATTTTTTAAGTAATAAAGTTAATTAAGTACAACGTTTATTAAATATCTAACTTGATATTATTGAATATTTTCTTAAAATAATAACACTGTGACTAAGATTTTCAATGAAATCGTAGGATTACAAAATGTATAATTAATTTATTGTTATTATTACAGCAGCTTCAAGATAATAACATTGTTAATTACAGTCAGTGAGAAAACCACATCAGTCGTGTTAGTTACTTACCCCATTTCGAAGTTCCGGCTAAGTGTGGGCAAATATAGGAAAGAAATGCAAAACCTTGATGAAGATGCATAAATCGACGCAGGTATATCCTATAATAGTTTATTAAAATGTATAAATCCCTTCTTATACAATTCAATATATAACTAAATATGGTATAAATTGTACAAAGTCGTATGTCAATTTTGTAAATTCGGATTAAATGTATGTTATACATAAAATAAATGATATTTATGATAATACTGTGACATACTACTAAATGTGTATAGTAAGTAGAATATATTTCACACGTAAATTTTAAAAAAAATGTTATCAAACATAATAATGTACAAAAAACACTACACTTTTTATATTTAATAATTAATTTTTTTTTAATTACGATTTTTGTATTAATCAATTTATTTATTTAATTAAAATATATTTATACAAAAGAATGTTATACATTTATAAAACAAACTGTGATTATATTCATCAGAAATAATATGATTTTCAGAATATACCATTTGTTTTATTGAACTAATAGTGATAGTGAGATGTTTAATAGAGAAAACATACCAATTAGTTAAAAAATATAAAAAATATATAGTATATTGGATACTTTCCATATACTGGAAAGTGAAACATCAAATAAACCAAATATGTATATAATTTCATACGTTAAAAAATATTTAATTGTCTAAAACCTTCCTATAGAGAATACTTGCACATAAACCAAGGCAAGACAACCCGTAGCTTTTACTACTCAACTGTAATTAAACAATGTTATGGAATAAAGGTTCAAACTTCTACATTTTACTCAGAATCGGAAATTACAAATTACGGTCCTACCTGCGTCTGAGCGAAGAGGATCGGCTCTACAATCCGGCGGCCCAAGAGCGACTCCTTCGACTCCTGCCTTGTGAGGCAGGCCGCGGCCACTGATCGTGGGATCTGATGCTGCAGCCCACCGCCGCCACCTCGCTCTATGGACTTCCCTCCGCCTACACCACCGTCTTCTCCGCCCGGATGCGGGGGTGCTGGACTCGGGGTGTCGCCACGGCAGGTGTAGCCGCCGAGCTCTTCCTGGGGCAGACTGTGGAACCGAGATGGGTGGAGTGTTGGGGTGTTTTGGGGGGTGGGGGAGAAGGAGGGTTAACCAGTGACTTTTGTGCGTCATGCGATTCATGGCCCTCGTTTAATCAGAGAAACAATAGGGGTTGTATATACTGTACAACGGCAATTTACCGACGGCTATATAAAATAAGTATTCGTATTAGATATTTAACAATGTTTACTAAAGTTTTAAGATGATTTCTATGCTTTCACACTGCAAGTTTATAATATTCTGAACGGTTTGTAGTTTCAAATTATAATGAAACAAAACCATTTCAAATTATATGTATTTAATAACAACTTCAATTTTGTTCGTTATTTACACAGTATATTGTTAATTAATGTTTTATAAATATTTTATAACATTAAGCCAGTGCTGATTTTTAGAATTTTAATTTTTTTGTATAATAGTTAGAACATTCGAAATAGAACTTAAATTTTTTTTTTGCTAATGTACTATTTGATCATGTTTAAACCGAATTAACATGTTAGAATAAATAGTACAAATGTTATGCCTGATGAGCCGGCATAATTTATCACGGCTGATTAACCATAAATTACGTTTGTTATTTATATAGTATCGAAAAATTACAAAAAAACCTTTTTTAGTTGTTGTAAATAATATTTATACATATTTATTCACAATCATTAACCATATTATCTTTAAAATATATACAATATACATAATATACCAACACATATTTTACTAATTTGTCCTCTTTTATGATATTTCCAAATTATTCTTGGCCGAATAATATTGAAAAAAAATGCCTACATATTTTTCGTTCAAATTGGTTAACAATATAACACCATTCAGTTAACATGAGACTGCTCAAATCTCATCCATTGTTTAAATATAAAATATAACTAATACAACTGTTTAACTAAAATAAGAGAACAAAAATTGGGTAGTTGATAACTTTAGCGATCAGAAAACGCTTTGCAAATATTGTTTCAAAATATATATTATAAATAAAAAGTCGAACTAATTAATTATATACAAATAATTTCACCAAAATGCTATTATATTTGATTAAAAAACATGAAATACGCCATTTTATTAATTATTTCTTACATTCATATTAAATTTCAGTGTCATGAAATTTGTTTCATTTAAATATAAACGACATGTCTTCGCATTTTCCCTGAGAAATAATAATCTCAAAAAACATGTCCAATTGCCAAATTCCGGTTATTTATCAATCCTTTTAAATTTTAATTCATTTAAATAGTGAACACAGACAACGTATAACTATTGTACAATTATAAAATCTTCGCAACCAACAACGAAAATAACGGCTGAACACGGTAAAAAAGCTATCTGAAAATGTAATTTAATCCATGAAAAAGTCACCATTTTTTGAGTACCCAATTTTATATTGGTAAGAATAGCATTTATTTTTAATAAACGGTACATAACAATTATCAAGTAAAGATAGATACCACGGCTACATTGCCGATGTTTAACGGATCTGAAAAGGAACAAACAAGTACATGGTGGTCAGGTATACTTACTCAGAGTACATGTAATCATCTCGGCTCGACAAAGAAGGCCCCCGATGGTTGGCACCCTGCCGCGTGTGTGTCGACCTTCGTCCTCGCCGGTTCCTATTGGGCCCGCCGCCCCCCTCCCCTACATTGCTGCCCGGGTGCAGCTGCTTCTTCCCCATAACCACCCCTGGAGGTGGAGAGAAGTCCTCCGAATCCCCGCCGTCGGGCGGTGTGATCGCGAGCGAGGCGGGCAGATGATGGTGTCCACCGCTTGGCGTCTCCAAGGTGACGTCGGGCGTGTTAAGGATTGCCCGCGAGTAGGGCGAGGCGCGCTGGTGCTGGTGACGGTGTTGCTGTTGCGAGTGATGGTGGGAGGGGCCGCTGCTTCGAGGTCCACT
Source organism: Coelogynopora nodosa (assembly GCA_034780555.1). Taxonomy (NCBI): domain Eukaryota; kingdom Metazoa; phylum Platyhelminthes; order Proseriata; family Coelogynoporidae; genus Coelogynopora; species Coelogynopora nodosa. Next base: position 10,348 of record JAUZND010003224.1, read on the forward strand.
GAAGTAGATGTCGCTCGCCAGACTACAAGGCAATATGATGAAGGCGGTCGGCCATGCAGTGTGAGCTTCGTTTTAGAAATAACTCAACAGGATCACTAAGGATCTATAACAATGCGTAGTTTCAAAAACTTTATAATTTTACAGTTTTGAACTGTTTAAAATAAAAGGACGTAAATTTGTTATTCTCAAATCGATAAAAATTCATGCACTTGCCTATTCTATCTCCATATAACATATTTTAGTACATTGTTTAATTAATAAATATTTATCAATATCAATATCTTCTGTAGATAAATTAAATTCCATCTATGACTTTTTAAAGATTTTCAAAAAATTCCAGGACTGGTAGCGCAGTTATCATAAAATAATACAATAACAAAATGTAATGAATTATAATAGTGAATCAAATAACAAATCTTCAACGTCAACTATTCATTGCTAAGATTCAATGAATATCAATACTACTACACGTTAATAGTATACAATAATACTACACGTTAAAGATGTGTTGCTAATTTATTTCGCTTGAGTTTAAAAATCGAGTAAACAAATATATGTAACTTTAATATTAATTATAAAAAATCAACAATAAAACAATAAAATCAGCTACTAGTGCAAAATTACATGACCTTTCCATCAGTTTTAAATAAAACATCCACTTTCACTATGCTTTTTATGATTTAAAACCAAATTTCAGATTCTATACCCTTTCAAGGTTTTACAGGAACGCGGAAACGATGTACATACATATTTATATTGATCAAATATTTATACTAACATTGAAAACCGATATAATGTCAGTAACTAAATAGAAAACTTAAGTGTGGGAAACTATGAAGATTCTTTCTCTTTTGGAGCAAATTAATTTTATGATGTACAAAAACAATTAATTGGAAATATTTATTTCGAGTATATGACATTTTAGTAAAAATTATCAGTTTTTAAAAACGTTAACAATACACAACTAAAACTGAAACACAACATAACTAAAAATAATAATAAAATTTTCAGCAGCAGAAATATCTATATAAATAATTTTAAAAATCAAAAAGCAAATAATATAATAAACAAAACCATCATATTATAGTATTTTAACTGTTTTAGTCGCATACATTAAAATTAAACATATTTATATAAAATAAAAATGATAATACTATAAATATATAATAAAAATCAAACAGTTCAGGCAAATGTATTTCATTGTGATATAATATTTATAATATCCTCGGGCTATTAATGATTAGTGCGATAACATAAACAATCATTTAAATAATACAAAACACATGAATAGCTTTTTGTATAAATAAACTATGAAAATTTGAGAAGATACATTCCACTTTTTTTCTAAAATCGATTGATTGAAAAATAGCTTTTACATTAATCTATAGTTTAAACGGAGTTGAGTTTTAAATTATATTCATATCTACTTTTGTATATGCCCCGATAACAAATTACGATATGAATTGGTTGTGTCTCTGATGTGATACCGCTGTTATCCAATGTCTGTGATATTAAATCATGTAAGTAAAGTATATGGTTAGTATTAACATATAAAATATTAGTTTTACACAACATTATAACAATCGTAAGTACATAATATGTTGTCAGTAAATATTCATAGTTCATCAATTTGTCCGCTAAAAAACAATTCTACGCTTTTAATATAAAAATACGTTAAAAGAAATTCCAACTATAATTATAGTGTTAAATTAAGTAAACTAATGTATGGGACTCCGATTATGATATACATGACATCATTAGTAGCCTCGCGGAATAACTTCTGCAGGCACAAGTTAACAGTAGAGTTCTAGGCAGACTGTTTGTGAAAACAAGTCACACGACCAAGACAAATAATAATTAGCATTACGGAAACAAACACAAGAATGACACATATTCACTGGTGTACATAAGAGGTGTGTATAGTAGAACAGAACATTCTGTACAAAACTGTCACGCCACATTGGAACGAATTGAAGGGAGGGGGAGGCGGAGGGCGGGAAACGGGGGGGGGGGGGGGAGCCTACGGGTTGCC
>JAUZND010003225.1:0-12376 GCA_034780555.1 Coelogynopora nodosa
ACCCCTACACTCTTCCTTTTCCTTCTCCTCCCCCATCCCTACATCCTCCCTCCCCCCTTTTCTTCATCCTCCTTCCCTTTCCTCCATAATGTTACTCAAACATATTTTGTAAAAGGGCAACTAGAGACAAAAGCGGCAAACAATTTTGGTCAAAAAAGAGATTTTTAATGTATAAAATGAATAAATTAAAGACTGAAATGTAAAAATTAAGTAATCATTCTATAACAAAATTCTATTTTAAAGCTGGTTACTGTGTTTTCTTACGTTATGTTTCTTTCTTATGTTAATTAGACATTTTGATGGTTTGTACCTATGATAATTTAATAATGTATCAATCATTGTGGCTTGGTAACTATCAGTAAAGAGACTATAAACTATTTAACACTTTACAAATCCGACATAAATATTTATAGAATAATTCGTTAATTCTGCGTATTATAATATGTTAAATGGGTGAATTTTTAAATATTTGCTTTTTAAAAGGGATAAATATTTTAATCATTTTATTTTTTAATTTTTTAATTTAGTGCGTTTTGAACAAATGTTTGAATTAAATTTGAGAAATTTAGAAAATAATACTGTTTTTCTACTTCATCAGAAATCTAAAATTTGTATGTATTTGCTAATATACTCAACATTAACAACAAATCCTCGAGCCACGAAAAACATATATTTCAGAAATAAGTGGATTAAATACACGAGGAAGATATCCTATTAAAATGAATTTATAGATTAGTACAATATACCGATATATTTTGAAGAACAATTTCCAAGCAAATATGATATCAGCGTTATTATTTTGTTGCAATTTATAATGTAGGGCGGCTTATTTCTTTAAGACTCAATTTGTGTTGTATCCGAAGATTTATAAGGAGAAGTCTAACTTTTTCTCTCTTCTACCGTTCAACAAAATGTTAGGTCACATATGTTGCAATCGATTTTTGAAAGCAGTCCATTTAAGGAAATAAGTAAGACGAAGAAACTCATATTAATGTACTTTATTCAAAAAATGGTTTCAGAGATCTATTAATAATAAAAGCATCAATAAATAAGTCACCGTGAATCCCCGTGTTTAAGCCGTACCCCAAACCTTATGGTGTCATTTGTGTGTTTTTGGTATATAACGTGTACCTAATTTAAGCAGCTCGGCTAAATGTACCTATACTATCCTACTGCTATTCGCACCGTTCCCTAATCTTGAAACTTAACAGAGAAATTTAAAAGTATAACTTTTCATGTTGGGTGTATAAGCCGCACACTGACATTAAAAAAAAATTGTAAGTTTGGGGGAGCGGTTTATACTTTGAGATATTCGGTACTTTCTGTAACATTTCTGAAAATATTACGAATGTTAAAAAAGGTAGTTTACATAATATAATTGTAAAAAGTTAAATTCACGTTCTTCATTAAAATATTAATTTATTTGATAAGACGTAAGGCATATGTAACAGTGGTTTTCTTTGTGCTCAATGTTTTGTAAATATTAGTGTGAATATGCTTAAGTTAAATATGCACAGATAAAATTGAATGCCAGCGAATGTCTAATAAATTATAAATCCATGTTACAAGATATTACAATCTATCCGGACAATTCGAAATGTTCCTCTCCAAACGTAGCATTCAAATGTATTACATCATTCCTTAGCCCATTAAAATCCGGCAATAGAATGGCTCTTAATATTTATATATAATAGTATACGCAGTACTGTTTACTACTTTACCCATATACATATTCTATAATTTTTAATATATCGGTCAAGTCAAAATAAAATTACAGTGAGTTGCAAAAATATGCAAAGCTGATGCAATGTGAGGTTACATATATGGCTTATACAATAAAATAAGCTGCATTTGTATTAATATATTAAAACAAAGTGTTCATTTATTAAGTATATTACATTAAAATGGGTTAGACCTTCTAAACCCTTGGGTATATTGCAAATTTTATAAAAATGTTAGATATTTCAGTTAAATAAAAATATTAGTAAATTAATATACTTCATATATAATATTAAAGGCAAGTATGAATTTTACAGTATACATTTAATAAACGACTGAAAGCCTACAACAATTAAAGCAAATAGGATGTGATGTCAACGGCGGACAATTTGAAACTATATTGACAGCCGTGTATTTGTTACCGACGGTTTGCAAACCGTCTGGACGGATAGAAAACATTGTTCATACAATATTTTAACCAAATGAATACAGACTAAAGTACTTATTTTTTATAATAAATTAAATATAACGAAAAATGTAAACAAATAAATGGTATTCTATGTATTATTTAAAACAATTAAAAACACTTGCTATCCGTACAGACGGATAGAAAATGTTAATTTTTTCAACTGTTAATTATAATTTTTTTAATATATGAATTAAAATATATATTTGCATACTTAATTAATTTATGCAAATAAAATTTGTTGTTATATCTATGATGCATTTTACATCATTTTACTTAATAAAACAGTTTATTCTTATTTTTAATGCGTTTTAGCCATATTTACATACAGTCTGCCGCATTTACTATATCCGTTCAGGATAGCAAATGCGGCAGACGTAAATAATATGTATGAATAACATTAAAAAAAAAAATTTATTCGTATAAATGTTGATTAAAGATGCACACATGTATTTTATTTTATATATTATCTAAAAATGTAAAATCACAATTCGAAAAAGTTCAACATTTACTCTCCCTCCGGACGGATAGAAAATTCGGCAGATGGTATGGTATATAAATATGGCTGAAAAATGCATTACAAATATGATAACATATATTATTCGTATAAACTTTGATTAAATAAACAAATATGTATTATATTATACATATATTCACAAAAGTTAAAATTAAACGTTAAAAAAGTTTTTTAAATTATTATTTTTAGCAAAAATGTTTTAATGTTTTTGATAAACCAAAAATTACCGCTTATTTGTTTAAAGATTTCGTAATATTTAAATATTTGTAAAATATGTCTTTTTGTCTTTCGTTCATTAAAAAATATAATTGATACAATAATTTTAACGAACATGACACATTTTTGTCATGTTCGTTAAAAATATTGTATCAATAATATATTTTTTCCGTCCAAATGGTTTGCTAAACCGTTGTTAACATATTCACTCCTAGATATATGAATTGATGTCTATGTCTAGGTTATACTATGGTTACACTTTGTTTAAATTTTAAAGTATCTTAGTTGATAAAAGATCGATTAATATACATATTTTGCTTTTTTAGTATTGTAGATGCACGTGTAAAGTTAGGCACAGCAAATAGAAATCATTAAAATGAATTACACGAAAATAAGACTATTGTATAATGTTAACAGCAAATACTGTAATAATTATGCAAAAATAGGAAAAATAGTTTAAATTTACCTCATAACCCTTTAAAACATTCTTAACCATCAGGTTATCTTGTAATATATATGTAACAAAAGTTTGTCTTTCCATTTAAATTATAAAACCTAAATAACCGAATTAAACATTTTTCAGGAAGCTTTTTGATGCAATTTTTTTTGTTTTATAGATATTTATTTACTGTACCTTTTTTACTTTACTAAATTTTACTCTTTTTATTGTGTATATAATAATAGTAATACTTTGCCTTTTAGACGCAGGACAAAAAGTTACGTATTTGCCAATAAATAGATTCAAGTTGGTTAGTTGAAAATCAATACGTGTTACTGAAGATACGCAGAAGATAAGTAGAATATACACAGAAGGTACGTAGAAGGGACGCAGAAGGTAAGTAGAAGGGACGCAGAAGGTACGTAGAAGGGACGCAGAATGTACGTAGAAGGGACGCAGAAGGTACGTAGAAAGGACGCAAAAGGTACGTAGAAGGGACGCAGAAGGTATACAACACATACCCAACACATAACACAAATCATATTTCAATATATTTAAACAATTAAATCAAGTGTTATCTTTGTAAATAATATTTTATGAATTTTAAACAAATTTACATAAAAAAATAACCCATCTGAATGACTACGAAATCATCATAATCAAGATGCAAAAATATTCAAATTACCACGTGAAATTAACTTCGTAGAATTTCATGAAGTAGTGCGAATTTATTTTTCAAATATGAATTATAATAAATTTTAGAAATATAGAGTTAAATATTTATAGATTTTTTTTAATAGCATGTCGTTTTTCAATAACTTACTAAATGAGTAGATTCTAAGTTTCTTTATTCACTGCAATGCTTTAGTTAATTGTAAAACATTTGTGTGGAATAAATACTTTAAATCTAATTTTTGTAAATAGTCTTTAAATTAGTCTTTAAAATAAGACTAACCATTTTTTTAAATCAAATAACCAGTGAAACGTTAAACCCGTGTGCAAAGATGTTAACACCTACGCGTTCTTAGTTCAAAATCGTTTTTGTTTTGTCAATTGCTTGTTATTGCGAAGCGTTTTATTTTGATGACAGTGAAAATCACAAATTAATAATATACTATACTTTGTCTTTTATAATACAATACATATAAAGTATTATATTATTATAATATGCTAACTCCATAGTTCCCACGCTTTTTTCATAAACTTTTCCCCTGAGTTTTAGCGATACATGGTGTGTTATAAACGAAAAAATACAAAGGTTAACAAAAATATGCAGTTTTTTTCTGTATCAAATAATAATTAAAACAACGTTACGAAACATAGTCTGCATGCAACATACAAGTATTCTGGATATCTACACAATGAATTTACATAATGAATCTACACAATGTCAACATAGACACTACATAGGCCTAAAAGTTATAGTTCATAAAATATCTATCTAGGGTAAATATCAGTAAAACAGAGAAATTTAGATAAAAACATTAAAAAAATTAAAATGTCTTTTATACTTTTGTAACTAGCAGTTTTTTTCAGTATATATATATGTAGTTTGCGATCTTGCAATATAGTAAACGAGTAAAATCCTCAACGAGTAAAACTTTTCAAAAATTTCTAGTTTCTTTCTGAATGCCTAAAGTTAAACTAATTTACATTACTTTAAATGAGTATCTTGATGACAGTGCTTGAACAGGCATCCATCTGCTAGCAATGAACTAATTTTGAAATACCACACATATTTTTTAATCAAATTTTGGCTTTTTGCGATGCTTAAGACATATTTTTCAACTTGATTGCTTTTGATCAGTAATTTTAAGTACGCATTAAATACGAATTAAATCTTAATACGCATATTAAAAAACAAAATTCTTATTAATATGCATGATTCTGAATGCTTATCTTTATACATTACAATATAACATTTGTATTTATAAAAATTCGCCTGCATATACCCTTCAAATGGGAATCATTTAAAATATATGCAAAGTACAAAACTTCTATTTTACAAAAATAGTTCTGTTTAAGCGTATATGATTATATTATGTAATGTTGAACAGATTTTAATTAATCTGAAATAAAACACAATAAAGACATAAACACATCTATTCAACTGTGTGCAATAATTTATTACTCCAAAAATTGGAATAACTTCATGGAATAAGTCCTATTCTTCAACAAAAATATTAACGAGAACAAAAACAAATTTAAATATATTAAAAAAAAAAATATCTAGTGTAAATATTTTTCTTTTTGTTACATTTTTATAAATGTATATACCATAGTAATATTTCCATTGAATAAGAATTATACATGAAACATATTCCTCCCCAGTTAAGCATTTTTTACCTCGTTGTATCAATTTTGTAGCGATTCATTTTACCAAGAGAGGTGGATTCCTTGAACCTTACGTTGTATTTTAATGCATAGTTATTACTGTCAGTAATATACTTTACTGAACAACTGTTATATTATACAAAAATGTATATATTATTTTAAAAGGATGTATATTAATTTTATAGCTGATATGAAAAGGCGTACAACTTTTTCAATATTTGTGTTAGTTCTAAATTACTGAAAACGACATTATCTACCCTAAATATTTATAAACAGGCCTTACTCTGCTTATATGTCATAACAGCACGCATAAGCTATAATAATTTCGACAATATAATTTGTACTTCTTACATGTTTCGTGTTACCTTATGGCTAGAAACTGTCTTGAAACGGATACATCCAACCGGGTGACCGTGCAAAACAAAGCACGAATAATGATTTATTTTTTAAGTGGAATTCGTTTATACAATATATATTGTATCGTGAGCATTTTTTTAGTATTTATGTTCTTTTGTAATTTAAACAGAAGCCACGGACATTATATATGAACGTCATGCTCTAGATATCGACAATCATTTCATGAAAGTTTGAAGATTCAAAAGATCTAGCCTATAGCAGTGATCGTTTACATTGTAGATATGGAAACAGTGGATAGAAAAATTAACGATACTCTCTCATTTTTGTCATCATCAAACCCGCTTTGTTCGTTCAATAAAAACAAAAACTCGAGTTACTTCATATTTTAAATCATGTATAGGTGCCACATTTTTTAATTCTTTAATTCAGACAACTAAAGATATGCCAAAGATATCTAACCTTTAATTATAAATAATAATCGACTTATGGGTAAAGATTTACAATTGATATAGATTTCCACAAATTATTTAAAAGGGTTTTACTGATACACAATGTAACACATATATCGATGAGGGTTAATAATGGGCAACAAAGATATATTTTTTGAAAGTATGAAATATTGGTTTTAGTTATTGATTATTATTCAATTAGCTCAGACTTGTATCGATAAATTAAAAATATATGTTTTCGTGCAATAAATGCTGATATATAATAATTTTGACACAATAAATGTATTTATATATCTATATAACGATTTCTATAATACAAAAATAGAAAATATGTGGAACATTAAGGGTTAAAATCACAAATTCTTGGTTGACTGTTTAAAGTTAGATTTCAAAGTTAGATTAAAACAATACCTAATCAGATAAGTGCGCAGACGTATAATGTCCAAAAACCACGTTTTTAAAAGTTATTTAATAATATTAGTATTATTAGCAAACAAACATTTGGCCAAACTGGTACAGTTCATTTGCACAGAAACAATTCAAAATTAGAGTTAATTTGTTATAATAGTTTTTATTTCCTTAAAGTAATGCTTATATGTTAATGTGTGTATTAAAAAAAAACATAATGACGTAATATAGTTATTATTGTAATTATTTTAAATAGGCCAACGGAATATTGAAATAATGATACTGTAAACATTTATATTGACCATACAGACATTAAAGTGAGATAATAAGAAAAACAATAGTATCATTTATAAAAAAGTTTGTAAATTGAACGACTGTATAAATAAAGAAAAAAGGATTAACAAATAACAACAAAAGATCTGAGGACAATCATTTTTAGGGTATTTCCATTAAAATAAAAATCGATACATTATACTACTATATTTGGAAATAATATACAATTGGTATGTAGGGTGGTTAAGGTATATACTATTGTAATATTGTCATTTAGATGTGTTGCATATATACACATAATCGTAGATATGACATATTATACATGACCTGAAACGAAACTGAGTGTTTTTATTTTAAATGATGTATATACTGAATACTATAAATATTTATTAATAATCATATTAAGCTACATGTTCTATTACATTTTTAAGAGATGCTGTTTTTATCTATTCCATGGATTTAGTGAAGTTAGCAATTAATTGTATTTAGTTTAGCTTATACATTTAATAAGTATATAATTATATAGTTTATACACATCTAACTATAATTTGAAAGGTGAAATCATTTTCAATGTGTATCTATTATGCTATTAACATTGTGTTTTCAGTTTTGGATATATTTGTAATTTTGTGTAAAAAAATTAATAATATTTTAATAATCTAACATACTAAATATTTACACTCAAGAATACATTTTGTAGACTTTTGTTGTTAGTATATCGTTAAATTTCTTTCAGTGAAGTGTGCAAATCAAATTGCAAAAATAAATTAACGCGTTCTGAACACTTTTGATTCAAAATTGGTAGAAGATATAAACTCATCATTTTTGTTACGTTAGTATAACAATATAGTTTTATTTTATTTTAATAGAAATCAAAATTTTATTCATATTAATTTTATATTGGAATTCATGATATATTTCTTATGAATTTTATTTATAAGAAATAAAGCATCAAGTGTTGATAATAAGCATTTCATGTTTTTATAAAAATTGATAGATGTAAAACGCATTTATTTATGCTCCCTATTTTATTAATTAACAAATAATTTACACAATATACTCATTTACTTGATTGGAATTTATAGTACATAGTTAAAATCAAACGAAACTGTCGTCTATTAATCTAGACTTCTATTATACGTATATATTTCACTGCAAATAGATAATCTAAAGTGTTAACATTGGCAATACTAATAGTGATAGTTGGGGTTATTATTGAACAACGCTATTCCTTTGAAGATACATATTTGTGACGGTAGGTATATAATGAAACTTGTTCACCGAAAACCAACTGCAATCATCATCCATTCATCACTATAATCAGGGTTTTATATGTGTGTCTTTGAATTCAGTCGGTCGGGGTTGAATCTTTTTAAATTTAGCACCGCACGTTTGTTATTTTCTTTTTTTCTTTTTATCTTCAAGTAGCTTGATATACTTCTGACTACAATAAGCTATATTGGGTACTTTTTAGAAAACGTCAAATTCACATTTTATGTTTTTATATAATTTGTATAGTCTATAATTTGATATATTTGAAACATTAAAATGTTACTGATATTCAATTATTTAATACTGTAAAAATAAGTTTTATATTATATTTAAATTAGTTTTATTTAATTTTTTATTAATTTTTTTTATTAAATATATTGTAATCATATAATAATAATCTATGCATAATCTAACATATGATAAAAACGAATCCGTGAGTGGGTCTGTCTTATAGAGAGATACTATATGAAACAACACCTATGAGTTGAAGAAGAACAACTGTGAAAAGTAGAAAATAAAAAGTCTGTTATAGAATCATGCTATACGCTGGAACAAAAAGAACAGAAGGTAAAACTATAAACAAATTATGCCAAGAATGCTTTAAGCAATTGAATAAACAAGAGAGAGGTGATCGTTTAAATTAATGTGTGGTTATGCTTAGCGGAGTGTTTTAACAGATAATTATGGCCAATCAAAGAGACTGAGTGATAGCATGGAAAATGGTATCTTATCAAGCCCCCATAGACAGCTCGTTCAGGGGAGGGGGGAGGGTACGTGGGGTATACCAACATATCATCATGCATTTGATGGTATTCTTCCAGACACGCACGTGGAAATATAATATTGATATTCCATTATACTTCATGGTATATGTATACTATGAAAAGATCAATGAATTTGGTATTAAATCTATACTTACTAGTTGCGTGTAAGGGAATATTTTGTGTATAGCCCCACTTTCCTCACCTTATCGAGATATTTTACCCTATTTTAAAATATTTTTTTGCGCTATATAATTTTTTATGATCCCCCATTCAGTGTGCGACATAATGAATATGGTGTCTCTCGTCTCGTTCTGATATTCTGTCCTGGATACGCACTTGCGCGTATACTATAATAAACTTAATATAATCTACAAGCCTAACAAATTATTATTTAAAATATATATTTCTGATTTTAAAAAGTTTATTATTACACATAAACTTATACAAATATTGTTTTTCGTTATTTATTCATTATATATATGTATATTGTTTACTAAACCTACAATGTTTAAAAATGAAAGTATACACAGCACCTCTATACACAGCCCTCTATACACAGCCCCTCTATACATTGCCCTGCCCAGTATACACAGTCCCTCTATACACAGCCCTCTATACACAGCCCCTCTATACATTGCCCTGCTCAGTATACACAGCCCCTCTAAACACAGCCCCTCTATACATTGCCCCTCTATACACAGCCCCTCTATACACAGCCCCTCTATACATTGCCCTGCCCAGTATACACAGCCCCTCTATACATTGCCCCGCCCAGTATACACAGCCCAAGTGCAATCTCTTTTCGATTACTACTATCCCCTTTTGTTCCTGTGTGATGACATACGAAAGAACAATTTTATTTTTGCATTTACTAGAAAAATTCCATGAGATATGTATACTCTTTCATATATATACAAAAGAATACCGTCCTTAATCGACCAGCTAAGCAAACTTTTTAAGAAAGCCACATTTAAACGCAGCCATAATGCTGTCAATAGAATTAAAATAATCATTCCAGTATATAGATAAAGGTTTCCTTCATTTCATTCCATAATATAATTTTAGAATTTTTAATAAAGAAAGTAAACTATTTAAATTAATTAATTTTATTAATATTTGTGGTTTAATAAATACTATTCTATCTAAATTATTGGACCCTGTGGTTGTCGTCTTTTGAATCCCGTAAACCTAATTTATCTTTCTAATTAGCTGTTGTATATAATTAATGTTCGTTTTTTCTAATTTAATTATTTAATTAGTCCTCATCGATCTTGCTATTGAGGTGTGAAATATAGCGTGTCATATATGTTTAACATTTTAGATAACACGTCCATTATAATTTTAGTTCTGCTGAGTCTTCGGTGTCTTATGTGTCAACAGACATATGACAATTTGACTTTTACATTGAGTAAACAATATGTTAAAAATGTTTAGCTGTTTTTAATTAGTACATTTGAAAGTAATATTTATGTATCAGTTTCATTTATGGAAATGTTTTTTAATTCTGAAATATAAATAAATAATATCAATTTGAATTACTTACTTTAGACCAATAACAAATAAGTCTAAACTAAGTTTTGGTAAAGATTAAGGCGGGGCTGAACTCACAAAATGGACAAAGGGCCACAAAAAATTAAGTGTTTTATTAAAAGGCTCCTTTTGTTTTTCCACTAGGGGTCTTATTTGTGTGATGAAGGCACTACGTTGCTGAAGAACATATTGAATATTGTAAATAACATTGAAAAGAGCACTAACTAAATTTGAATCTGAAAGCTATAACAGACCATCAGCCTACCTGCAATGCAAGTTGTGATATATTTATAAGAAGATTATTGTTATTGTGTAATAATATTGTAATAGATGATACAGATTTTCAGACAATATAAATTAACTGCATTTTTTACTTTGGGCCTACTGTCATATGAGTTAATTACATAATCGTTCTATTTAATAGTTATATATCGATGTGAAAATGATGTACTCACCAGAGTGACCAACTTCATTGATGTCAATGTTGATACTCGCTCTTCGAAGCATATCCCGTGCGGCAGCTAAGTCATTCTCTCGTATATTATCTAAAAAAACCAAGTCCGTTGGAAAGCGAACAACAGATCGAGGTTTCGCACCCTCCTTTCGAATAGCTAAACTCATGCGCCGACTCATATTGTAGGGAAGCACAGGGCTTACTTTGGATTATAGTAAACTAGTTGCCGTTGATATGATCACAATACTTAAAGGCTTACCTAATAGATTATTGATAAGGTGATTAATATATAGCCTAAGCAGCAAAATATACTCAAGTAATCCGAACTGTCAGGCGCAGTAATTGTGTTGATTACGCTGACTCGGTAATTTATAATGAAGCCAATTTGTCGTTTACAAACAGCTGCACGTGCTTATGTTGTCAATAATTACGAGGAGAAAAACACAGCTTTTATATTATATTAACTGATAATTAATGACGGTGTGGAGGTGTATAGGATATGTATATGATTCGTGTGAGAGGTGCTGGATTCTGAGCCGACGCAGATATGAACCAATCAAAGGTCTTTAACATATGACTGAAAATAATAGGTGGCTCAAAAATGGAGACAATTTCGTTAACTTATTCCACGTTTACTAAATGTTTGAGGTCGGTAACGTTATGCAACATGTTTTGTAGTAGTTTCTTATTTATCACTTTTTTAGGGTCTTCACAAAAGATAACTGGAAACATATATTTATGTATCAATTCATGTAAGGTAACTATTTATAATCAGTATTTTAAAAAATATTTTCAATATACAATAGTTCTTTGTTTAGTACCTACACAATAAAGCAATGAATAAAATGAATAACCCTTTACTATTTATGTTGGTCCTCGACCAGGAAGTCAGGCCCCTTGTATTTGTGTTGGTCCTCGACCAGGAAGTCAGGCCCTTTGTATTTATATATCACAAACACTACTACTTCAAGCGTGATATTACCGATGTTATGTTCATATAATGATCGACCACGTGTTAGACCACTTACTTTGTGTTACAGCCATTTCAATGTGATTCTCAAGAAATTTATAATGAGCCAGTGTGATCAACTCCCACTTAATTATTATATTATATTATATTATATTATATTATATTATATTATATTATATTATATTATATTATATTATATTATATTATA
>JAUZND010003226.1:0-12376 GCA_034780555.1 Coelogynopora nodosa
ATATTTATATTAGCTATTATGTATATATATAACCTAGGCGGACACATAGCCTAGAATTTATTTTTCCGACTAGGCGGCCATATAACATCTTCGATATTCGAACTGCTATATATTTTAATACAAATTGACACTGAGGTATTTTATATGAAGATTTCATCTTTAATAGCTTTTTAGAATACATACTTTTATCAATACATTTTAAATTAATATGTTTCTTTGTAAATTTGTAAGTTTATTAATCAAATTTCTGTATTAGTTGTTAAAATGTTCGTTTTTTGGTAATAACATTTGTTTTAATTTTTTCTATAAATCAGCGGATAAGTCAAATTTATTTGTTTTTTGCAATATTTTGTTGATTTGGGATTTAAAAAAACTGATTATGACTAGTAAACAAGACAAATTACAATATCAGCGGTCCATATCATTCACGGCTGTTCCGTTACCACATCGAGGTAATTCTAATATATATGTTTTTAGTCTGATATTTATTTATAAATATATATTTTACTAAATGTAATTTTTTAACTAAAAATTTATGTACGATGTTAAAAGAATCTATTATGAATATTAACCTATTATATATTTTTTTCGATTGTGAATTAATATTTTCCACATTCCTAATGACAATGTTATGTAAAACGCTATCTAAAAACCTTATTTATTTTGTATTATAGTTACCTTAATATTAGTGTAACTGCATGCTGGCACTGCACAGCTGCAGTTACACACACTGAAGTTGCACTGTAAAATTTCAATAATGCATGGCTGGAAACTATTGACAGTGCAATAGTCACACTGCAATGAAAATAGTGGTGACTATAGTGATAGTGCACCAGTCACACTGCAAGTGCATTAATGACTTAACAACATTATTATAGGTATGATTTATTATTTTATAATATATAAGAAATATTATTTATTTTTATATATCTATTACTATTGAAACATAGTCTTCAGTATATTGTTGTTTTATGCCATAGGCATATTGCATAATATTAATACAGTAATAAACAGCGCTTTATTTTCTTGATTAAAATATTAACTAAATAATTGTTTGTCTAAATTATTTATCTCTAAAAAATATTAATTATCCTAGAAATAGCCACTTTTATTTACATATCATTAAATAATAAATAGATTTTTACTTTTTGTACCAGTAATAAAGGTAGGATAATAATTATTATCTAAATAAACAATATGAAGTGTATATTATATAACACCAGGGCAGTATTTATCGGTATCCCAGTATCCCACTTGATACCAAATTATTTACCCGGGATACCAGTTACTTTTATTAGTATCCCGGGTGGGATACCATTTCTCAGATAGGTGAAACTAACATATAAATTGTGTAGTCAGTTGCAATTTCAATAGTATAGTATGTCTATCAAATGGAAAGAAATATTCTGACAAAAAGAGAGAGAGAGAGTTGGATGACACATTAATAGATATTCTACTGCTTGCATGTATACATACTATAATATATACTGACTCCTGCTCTACATAATTTATACTTTCTTTGGATTATTTTGAGGTTTTTCTATGTACATTTTATTATAAAACCTTAGGATACCCCATTATTTCCCTATATACCATATTATTTTCCGAGATACCAGTTATTTTTATTGGTATCCCAGATGGGATACCAGAAAAATAAAATTAAATACACCCATGAATATATATAATATAATTTATAGAAAATTTACTTATTTATAAGTAAAATATATAATTATACTTAAGTTTTAAAATATTACAAAAATATACATAAATGTTGATAATTTTTTTAACAATATACTTGCATTTTGTCAATGTGAGGAATATTGGGGTATATTCTAATGTATAAAACCCCAAAAAAGTTAACCCTGAGAACCCATTTATAGGCTATGCTCCTCACATAACCATGGGCAGGAGATGTTGTTGGTGCTTGAATATACTTGAATTTTTTTTTAGAAAATAATTTTTCTTATACAATAAAGGGATTTTTTAAATTGCAGAACTTCACTTACCATATTTAATATTTTGTAATGTTAAGTTTTTAGCATATTTCTGAAATATTTAATTTCCTACCATGTTCAGAATATATCCAAATTTAAATAAAATCAATTTAAAGATGAGTTTTAACCAAATTATCCATTATGTATATATCTTACGTTATAATTAACATAACATATTTGGTTAATATTTTTTGCCCAGTGACAGTTGACAACTTTTTACTATCAGTAAGTAGTTTACCAGTGAAAACATTAACATATATATTTCATTTATAATATTATATATTTATAGATAGAGCTACATTTATAATATGTTTCTATGTACAGTGATAATACTAAATTAAATACCTTAAAATATTTTAAAACTTGAAAATTGGTACAAAAAATATCACTAATTTATGGGATTTGACTGTGAAGTATTAATTAATTCAAATAAAAAAAACATTGGTATTAAGTTTTTTTTAATACATATTTAATAAATTCCAAAGAGTACAAGCTTTGTTTGGATATTAAATGCTTAAATATTTTTATAAATAATATTTGTGGTTTGATAATAACTCCTTCCTTTTGTTTTGACCTTTCTGGAGTTTAGTCATGAATGTTGCTTTTTCCTTTAAACCATCCTGATATTATTATGAAATTTTGTTTCTTATTTGAGTCACTTTAATAATTTTTGGTTCTTATTCTTTATTTGTTTGTGGTGGTGTTGAGGAATTCAATAGAATGTGTTTATTTACTGTGCTTAATGTAAATGAGTTATAAAACTATTGTCTTATGCAAATATGATAATATTACCATTATGTATACTATAATATCTCTTAATTTATATTATACACATTTAAATACTAAATGTTAATAAAATAAAACTTTAATATTAAATGAAATATTTAATATGATTCATTTTCAATATTATTATTAACTAAATAATAATAACTCTCTTATATATATATATATTAATTAATAACATTATTATATTGAATTAGTATATTATTTTTATTGAATATTGGTATTATTAATATTACATTATTATTAACAATGCTATGTAAACTATATAATATTGCATTAATCATATTATATAATTTTATACAAATACATTTTGATATGTTTAATTAGATATCAATTTTTAATCAATAAAATTATTAATTTATGAATAATATTAAAACATTCTGAAATAACAAATAAATGTTAGTTATGGTTTTGAATTTGTAAAGAAATGTGAAAATAATCAATATTTACATTAGTCAGTAAAATCATGAGGGATAAAGAATATTTAAATCATTAATGATCATCAACCTTGCATTTTATTGGACAGACAATTAATAGATAAGAATTGTATAAATAGATTCCTAGTTGACTTAAGGTCTGAAACAAGCTACACCAATTGCCACTTTGCCCCTAGAGTCTTCAAATATCAGTTGTGTTCACCAGTTCTGTTACATTTTCAATATTGAAGGGCATTTCAATAGCAGCAGTTTTCACTTGATAACTAGAATGAATATACTATGAAATAGTAGTGGAAGGTAATTTTTTAAATCATTTTCATTACAAGATTCAAAACGAAGCCCATTAGTGTTACCCCTGCCATGGTCAATACAATACTTTATTCCTTGACATTAAGTGTGCTTTTACCTCTTCCTTTGAAAGAATCTGTCTCCAACTCAGGGTAATGTCTTCAGCAGATCTTTACTTAGGAATGGCTACAATTTTCACAAATAGTCTCGAGTTTTCCAGATCAGTTTCCCACCAGTAAATAATGATTGAATATGGTTATTTTAACATTCAGGGATTTGTTAGTGTTATTATGAGTTTTTAAATAACTTTCCTTACCATTAAGAAGTTTGCATATCTTGTATTTCACTTAATTTCCACTGCTCAGACTAGTTTCTCTATCCCTGTTAGTTCGAATAGTGTATAAAACTATTGCCATTATTTTTTTACTATGAAGGTATGTTTCTAAATTGACGAAATGATATTAGATTGTGTGTAATTATTGTTTTATTATTTTTTATTTCTTGATCCATTTCATATATGTTCATGTTTCAAATAAATAACATAACGTTTTCTCACTTATTTTATGCTATGATATTTTATCATTGTGCTATCATTTTCATAAGGATCTTAAGTATTTATATATACTTCATGAATGGTATGTGTTTAACTGTTAGTCAATAGTATGCACCAAACCCTAATCCCCCCTTTCCCTGGCTAAGCTAGGGGAGGGGTAGTAAAAATAGAAAGGGGAAGTGGGAGAATAAAGACTTAGAAGGTGGGGGAGAGGGGAGGAAAAGAAAGAGGTTGGCTCAAATTGGAACCCCACCCCCCATTAAAAAAATTCCATGCAGATTTTTGTATGTCCCATATGCAATATAATAATGGAACTCGCTTGTTTAAAATTATATTAAAATTTACTGTTTATCCCAAAATAAACTCATTTTTGCTACATTTACATTATTTTTTCGTCTACATAAAACTGGCTCTACTTTAAACTTTTTCTAATTCCTTTTCAGTCTTACCACTCAGAGTTCACAGATTCCAAACAGATTGTTGGCAATATGGCCATTCTGCCACTAAAGACCAAATACAGAGGACCTGCCCCACAGATGATTGGTACATTGATTACTTATATTTTAATTAAATTATGAATTAGCTAGCTGTATTGTATAACACGAATGCTATTTATCTATTTCATAACTGTCTTCTATTGTGACCATTTCAGGTGATAACAAAGACATCATTGATGAAGCTCTAGGATATTTCAAGGCTCTCTGCTTCTTCCGGAACTATGAGATCAAGGTATTTATTTTGTTTCACTTGTGACAATGTATTCTCTTTCCGTATACCATGTCTTTATTCGTCCTTTCCAAATATATTGCAGAGTGAAGCTGACCGTGTTTTGATCTACCTCGTGCTCTACATCATTGAATGTCTGAAGAAGTTACAGCGAGTGAGTTTCAGTTTCTACTTCAGGAACTATTGATCTCATAGTATACTGTGGAACTATTGATCTCATAGTATACTGTGGAACTATTGATCTCATAGTATACTGTGGAACTATTGATCTCATAGTCTACAGTGGAACTCATCGTTTTCTTAGTTTGTGTTTTGAACCGTTTTAAGATGACAATTTAAATTATGTTTATTTTCTACATATAGTTTGAATGTTTGAAAAAATTTCTTCAAATTGTAATCGTTTTATTCGGAAACAGTATATGGCCTATAATGGGATTTTAATATCGCAGTTTCTTTCATCGTCACTTGCATTTTACAAAGTACATTGCGGATTAATTTGTAATTTTTAATCAATCGAAATTTGTTAGCTGTTCTGCAATATTCATCTAGTAAATCTAATCTATATGCCTACATTGTAGTCAAGTATACGCTTGGCGGCCCAGCATTAACCCTGCTTCAATGTGCCCAATGCACCCCTCCGCAGTGCCCAAACAAGACGCTGGGCTCCAAGGAGCTGACAGCCCTGGGCATCGCCCAGTTCGACATCCCCGGCGACCCCTCCTTCCCGCGAGAACTCAACGCCCTCTACGCCAAGCCGAAGACCTCCGAGGACCGGGATTTGATGCGCCAGTACATCCAGCAGTTGCGCCAGGAGACTGGGCTTCGCTTGGTCGACCGGGTGTTTGCCGCCAACAACGAGCCGCCGTCTAAAGTGGGTTCAGAGCGGTCAAATACTATTGAAGTTGATATATGTATTGTATTTAACTTATCTTTTTTATAATATATAAAAAAAGAGGGCGTCAATGAAAATTGTAATGAAATATTTTATTTAGGGAGTGTTAGCGCCCGATTATTTTCGTACATTGATGTCCGTAAAATCTCATTACTATCATTGTACTTAACTTAATATAATAATGCAATAAGAATTCTTGAATTGATTTAAAGATTGATGCCCTCCGTTTGTATACATTGACGCCCTCTTTTTGCATTATTATATTAAGTTAAGTACAATGATAGTAATAACGCGCCCTCTAATTTCATACATTGATGTCCTTAAAACATCTTTTTTAATGGTATATTGTTAATTAAATAATATGATTATATTGACTTATTTATTACTACCCTTTTTATTATCTACATTTTAGGCCATAGGCAGCAGTATACTAACATTCAACAAAATTAAATTTGTGAACTTTATCTAAAATGAGGATAACCATGAGTATCTAACAAATATTTACCATTTTTTCCTAAATGCACTCTTTATATTACATTTTATAAAATACTGATAACAAATCATTATTAAATATTATAATATTTAAACATTTCGCATAATGGATTGTGTTTATATTGTTTTTTAAATGATAATTTGTTTTAAAATATATAAATTCAACTGTTTTGCCATTAATTAAATGTTACAATTATTTTCATTGATTCAGATCACTTTCAATTCTAATATAAAATTTAAAATCGAACTAAATCATAGCCTTCAAGAAAATCGAGACATTAACTTTTTTCAATAAAATGTAGATGGTCATAAATAACATAATAAATATACTTAAAAAGTGACTCATTTTTATTCCTTTAATCGATGACCAACTGAGCGAAAATGAATCCCTTTCATTGATTCCTCTCTGACAATAATTTAATATTTAAACTTTGCGCTCTTTATTGGGGATATATTACATGCACCTCTCATTTATTTGTTTTAATATAATCTCAACTTAAAATAGTTTATTGTATATAATATAAAAAACACGCATTAAACAAATAACGCTGTACAATTTCCAGACCGCAGCACAAATAAAAACAAAGGTATTATACATATTTAATAGCTATATTTGATAGTATACAGGCTGTATATATATAGTTAAATAGTTTATGATTTTACTAAACAAGAAAACTTTATGTTGAAGCATATATACGTTTGGCGAAGAGATTGAAATTATACGCACCACTTTTTATGTTTATCAACCTTACATTAAAGAAACATAAATTAAACGATGGCTGGCTTCATCAATGCAAAAAAGTGGAGTTAGATTCACTCGAATGCTATGATATTAATACTTGTATAATTGCAATAAATGACACAAGTTTAAGATTCGTCTTAGATCAAACTTTTTATGCTTCAATTAAAGAGGTCTGTCTGCCTAATACATTGTATATCCTCTTCGGCACTTAGAGGTCTCATCGACTCCCCATTCCCTCCTATGTATATTGTATGTTATACATTAGTCATATAATTATTGTATATCTAGGAACTGTAATCTAATAAATATGGCTAATTATACCCAAGTAGAGAAATCACTTTCGACTGTACACAGAAATAATCTAAACACGAGATTCACACTGTAAAGTGGGCA
The DNA here is from genome assembly GCA_034780555.1 of Coelogynopora nodosa. Lineage (NCBI taxonomy): Eukaryota > Metazoa > Platyhelminthes > Proseriata > Coelogynoporidae > Coelogynopora > Coelogynopora nodosa. The sequence goes on from JAUZND010003226.1 coordinate 7,301, forward strand.
TATTTTATGCTCTCAATTAGATATATAAAGTGGCTATATTGAGACATTATGAGATATTATATTGATAAAATATTCCGAATATGTTTTTCCACAATGAGAAGCATTGCCATATATACAAATACATGGTTACTAGATAAATTATTAATTTAAATATGCTATAATCCATTATTTGTGTCATATTTGAATGTTTTTTTATATAAAGTAGTTCCTTATATAACAATTATTGCAAATTAGTTTTACTAAAAACTAAAATAAAAATGTAACCTCGATGATGCTTTCGATTTTGTAACATAAATTGTTTATTTTCAATAAACGAGGCTTTAATTTTAATAAATTATACTACATCCACTCTATAAATATATTAAAACAATAATTCATCAAGATTATAATACATGAAAAAAAACATGATTCTGGAGAAAATAACACTATTTAATTAAGGTTCTTAACTTGTTGGAATATTTTAAAATAAAGTTCTCTATACATCTTTAGTTACACCATAGACGCATCAATTTTCCTGTTAGTAAATTAGGCCTCATTAACTTCTCAGCAGGCTTGTCTAATCTATTTTGAAAGACAGTGCCTATATTTATATTTATCAGGTTTATGGGCACACTTGAAGCCCTACCTTGTGTGCTATAGAAGCTCTCCCTGTCAATCCCGCATATAGGGACACATGACAAGGGATTCAGAGAGTCAGAGAGTCAGAAGAACACTACAACTGTACTATAATATCAAGCTGCATGCTTGCAACATCAAAATGTACCATAAGATACCTCTGTCCATCAGGTCAGAAAACTCATGCTATTCCATCAAAATGGACACCGAATACTACTACGACTAAAAAGTCTTCTATATATTTACAACTGTCGACTATATCAGTCTACATAGGTGATGTGAACTAAGGGATTTTTTAAGATTACTTCAGGATAACTATTTCCCCTTCTGGCAAAATAATGCCAGCCTTGAAGACACGTATCTCATAAAGATCAAGCTACTTAGCATTGTTTGCTTTTAAAAGCAGTGACGCGAGTAGATTTTGCAAGTCGAGTTTTCCCGCGTATTCCATCTTGACCACCAATGTTATAGAAAGGAAAACTTTGTCCCTATAGAGAGAGAGAGGGGGGGTTGAGGAAGTAGCTGGATAAAGAGGGAAACATCTACACTCCTTACTGAAGGGAATAATGTTTTGTTCTGCAAGTGAGTCGTCAATGTTTCCCGCCCTTCTAGCAGGAAATACACTCGCTATCGTTTCATATCTCAAGAGAATTTGGGCAGAAAAAACAAGATGCCACTCTTATGGATATACAGGGAGGGATCATCGCAGACAAAAGGAGCTGAGAGAGGAGACGAGACGTAAGGTTAAGGACTATGAGTTATCGGGCAGTCCATCGCATATCCTAGTTTACACTGTATGTCGGAAATATGTCGGAGCTTGTGGCAGTATAATAGTGTATTTCAGTCCCATCTTTCTTGCATATAACGGTCTTAAACTGCTGGACTTTCGCGTCAGGCTTGTCAGAAAGATGTAAAAGTCAGGAACATTATTCGGCATGTTTAGACTGGAGTGTGAGAGTGAGCTGTGGGACAATGTGACAATTGGACCCGACACCAGTTCGTGTTAATATACGGTTGGAAGGGCTGGACAGGACAATACGGATGCTCATTGATAAGATTGTGTGTAAAACTTCCAATCGAATGATATTTACGGGAAATTTGGTTAATTTTAGTTGAAACTGGCGGGTGCTACATAAATAAAAAGAGAGTAAGTATCAAGAGAGAGCGCTTCAAAGACTTCTAAGGCCATTGTAATTCTTGTTTTAGGTAGAATTAATATTATATAAGGTACATTAAGTTATTATACTGTAAACGCAAACAAAAGCAGCTTTTAAGAACATTCATTTTGAATTTGTTATGTTAAAACTGAAAACAAATGGTTTAATTACAGCTCATATTCATCTTTAAACATCCAATGTATATCAAGGCTCATGCGGGAATTGCTGTTATATTCATCTTTAAACATCCAATGTATATCAAGGCTCAAGGGGGTTGCTGTTAACTTCTTTTGTTTTCTAATTTCACTAAAGAAAGCCAATTGTGAAGTCTTTGCATAGATAATAACTGTCCTCAACACAGACTGCGTGTGCTGTATAGGTATATAGCCAAGATGTGGAATATAGGGCTCCCATATTGTTGTATATCTTCCAGTAGTATAAGACATGTCATCTCGCCAAGCTTTCCCTTTGAAATGTGAATTATCACTAATGTGCTGGGAACAGACTGAGGAACGGGTTAAGAATTCTGTTTGACACTAATGGGACACTTGTATGTTCATGTTCATCTACATATGTGTATTGTATTGTCTTATTACATGTCATTAGGCAGAAAGGGTGAAAGAGGCTATCCTCGTACACGCCTTATTATAGAGGCTGTAGTATAGTAGGCTATAAAATATTAACAAAACTTCATATTTAAATGCAACTTCAATATTATAATGCTTTTTCACTTTTTAAATAAATTTAAAATTCACCAACTCGATTAATACATACGTCGTTAGGAGAATCAAATATTGTTGATGTATTAAAAAACATTTATATATCTAAATATATTTAATTTTATATACGTCGTCAGCGGACCAAATGAGTCGATATACTCACAGATAAAGAATCAAACTAGCAGTTAATCGATATAATATATATAATGTAACACTAATATAGGCGAGGGACTAAACAATCCCAAGATAACATTGATATATGATAATACACAATCCCTCTCAACCTCGTCGGGTTCGATAAAAAATGATTGTTAGCATAAAGTTAATCTGATCACAGGAAAGCAAGCCGGTGTTGGATAATAACTTGAGTTATTATTTTATAATTGGCAGGTCAATTTCAAGGAGGAGAGCGCATATGGGAGCCTAAAATCCTATGTTTCTTGTCATCATTCTCTCTCTCTCTCTCTATATAATACATATAAATATCTATAACGTTATATATACAGTATATTTGAGGACTCAACCGCCTGAGGGTGGATGAATAAGTTCTCAGTTCTCCGAGATACCAAGATAACAGCAATTATGGCGATAACAAACCAGTTCAATGAAAAAACATGCAGGCTCCTAACAAAAATGCTGCAGATATAGTCGTTCGAAAAAGTCCAACATTATTTGCCAGTAAATATTGGAGGTACATAACACATTCCAATTATGGGGTAATCATGTTATTATATGGATTTTCAATAATTGGGTGTCTGTATAAAACTGCCTACTAGATGTATTTATATCTGGATATCTTAATTTTCAGACGGGACATATGCGGCTATAAAATATATCATACAGAGAAGGATTGCAAACTAAGCGCTTTCTTTGTGAATTAATAAATTTAATAATTATTAAAATAATAAAGCATGATAAATAAACAGCACATATAGGTATATGCAATAATTAAATACGTTAATTTTAAATATGCCTCACACAGTAGAAAAGAATATTTTATTATTAATTCAGGATTAAAAAACATCTTAAACGTTATAAAAAATGACGTGTTAAATCGAATAAAAAAATAATCTTTCCCTTTATGGATTTATTAAGTTACCATTCATTTCGAGAAAAGGTTTTTATCGTTTTAGATGGTCATTTATTTTTTAATATTATAAATAACTTCTAATATATATAAGTATTATTCCTGCCACCAATATTTGCGCCGAAAAAGCATTAAAAAGCAACAATTAATTCTAAAACGATCTGTAACTAAAGCGGTACATAAAGAGGCGAGCACTTGGGCTAAAATGTGTCTAAAATTGAAAGATACACGAACGGCGCACATCTATTTATATACGTCTTAATTAGAACTAAATGTTTTGAGGAGTTTTAATTAATCCCTACAATCATCACATACTCGTAGTGTACACAGTCAGAAATGCTCTTATTTATTCTGAGAATTCAAGAACAGAATTTAAGATAACGTATGGCCTATACATAGTATCTAATCATAAATAAGGTATAATATATTTCCCTTCCAAAACCCTTCATTAACTTTAAAGAAATTAAACATTTTGATTGTCACAAAATATGACGCTAGTCGCAGTGTAAAAAGTAAACTATTAAGATGAATTTCTCCTGGCTTGGCACTAAATCAATGCAGTTCTTATACAAAACTACACTTCAACTGTTGGCATTGATTACACGAAAAGGCTCCAAATGTACAATATACAATAGAGAAATCACTTTCCCATATTAAAATATACCATTTTAATGACGATATAGGTCGTATATATCTAGATAGAAAGAGGAACACTTTTTGACTGTTGGCAAACGATTTTCAACTCTTTGACAAAATCAGATTTCACAGTTGAACATCAACTTTGCTATATTTAATACAACCGAGAGAGGGGAGAAGGCATAAGATCGAATTTTAGACGATTGAGGAAAAAACAGTGAACACTTTTTGTGTATAGAGCGATGTTTCAAGTGGGAAAATGGTGAAACTGTCTTTGTGTTAAAGAAAAAAGATATTGTTCTAACTCAAAAAGGTCTAGTCTATATGGAGGTATATTGAGACGACACTTCTTGTATAGGTAATTGCAGTATAAAACATATTATTCTAAAATAAACGGAGTAATTAGCAAGCCGATACAAGATTTCTGTACATTTTACATTAAGTCACATCAAATTACCTTATTATACTAATGACACAATTAATTCAACAACCGGGGCATAATATATTTCCTATATCGTCAGGTTTTTTACAAGAACTCTGCAGTAACTGGGAATTTATTCAAGGTTTTAGAAAATGCTTTTTCTCTTTTGGTAGAAGAAGACCTTCGCTCAGTATAGAAGATATATATCCAATTCAAACACCCCGTGAACTATATGTATATATGTATATTACTTACATTTAATTAACTAAATATATATAAAATTTATAAGGTTAAAATATGTAATATTTATTTAGAATAATAGATAATATTAATAGATAATTAGTGCACAAAGTTATGTTGTTTCGAAATATTATAGCTGTGCGGGAAATGATATGGGTGGCAGGTGGGTGTGCGGGAAATGATACAGGTGGGAGGTGGGTG
>JAUZND010003227.1:0-12376 GCA_034780555.1 Coelogynopora nodosa
AACCTTGTGAGATACAAACCTACAATACAAACCTTGTGAGATACAAACCTACAATACAAACCTTGTGAGATACAAACCTACAATACAAACCTTGTGAGATACAAACTTACAATACAAACCTTGTGAGATACAAACCTACAATACAAACCTTGTGAGATACAAACCTACAATACAAAACTTGAGGACTTAATTTATAACATGATTCCCGTAATAATTCAAAACATAATACTGCCCCACTAGCCTATAGTTACTATATTTTATTTTCTTTATAAAAAATTGTCCTAATTGATTTTTTTGGTTTTGAAAGGTATATTCCCAATTAATGGAATATTCAAATATAATTAATACTGTTGGATTCATTTAAACTGTTATATATGTATTACAAATTAAACGGATGAAATATTTTTAATGTTATAATTATATTTTGAATATAATTTCTTGTTCAGCCTCTGAAAAAAGATGGCACATAAAGAATCACTTGCTTTCTCTATTTAGTAGTTTTTATTTAATGAATCTAATTGCTCTCTATATAAGAATGCAACTAACATGCCTTTTAGAGAATCACTGCAAAGTCTATGATAAGTCATGTCATTAAAAGGAACATATTCAAAGTTATCTTTTTTATAGCGATAAGTAATATAATTATATATAATATTGTTATATAACCACATAATTTACAATATTTACGAAGTTAGAAAACATTTCATTTTGAAATACTTACACGCGACAATAGTTTTTTTTTTTTTATATACCCTAAATATTCGATTTCAGAATGAATTTTTTCCTGAAATAACTTTTAATAAATTTGATCTGATCTCAAAATTGATGCTCTTTCCTCCCTCCCCCTCTCCAACACCTGCAGGCGAGTGAAGTGTTCCAGACCACCCAGACAGCATCCGCCCAGAGCTACACCGCTCACTGGGTCGACTCTACCACCATCACCACTCCCGCCTCGCCACCCACCTCCCCCACCGCCGCCGCCGCTGCCGTTGTCCCTAGCAACTGGCAGGACCGGTGGCAGGCGAGCACCCCCAGCTCGGAGACCGGCGGCGGTGGCGCCTCCAGCAGTGAGAACACTTCGCCCAATCACCAGGCGGCGTCGTCGGGGCCCTTCACTCTGCGGCCGCAGTTGGTGACGCCGTCCAGACTGAACTTCGGCTCCAAGTTTGGACTGTACAAGGCGATGACGAGCAATCCGGCCGCACGGAAGACCTTGAATGACTATTTGCGGAGGACCTATATGGCGCAGATACGGCATGATATGCCGGCGGTGAATACTCAGTAGTAGAGTTGACATTGATTTTGAGGAGAAGGGTGGGGGGTTGATGGTGTGTTCAGTTAGGATTGTGTATAGTTAACGTCAGCTTTTATTTGTTGTAATATCGGAATGTGAAGTTTAACTTCTTGTTTTTGGTCATTTAAACTAATTTCTAACTGATGTTTTCGCGTTAAACAAATCATTAAAAGTTTACTATCTATAAGAATGCAATCAACATGACTTTTAAAACATCACTGCAAAGTCTATGGTTACGACGTACAAACATTATAGAGATCTGAACATTGTAAGTATTCTTTTCTTCGTGTAAAATAATTTTCATTCAATAAATTACCAACCATTTATCCTGTAAATCCATGAAACATTGTGTCACATTTTCTTACATATTATAATATTCTTTCAGCCTAATAATTTCACAGTATTATATGATATTCTTTCACATTTCACCATTAGTAGGCTTTTTTGGTCATCAAAGCATAACGTTAGTATGGATTGGATTATATTCTCCATCAACACAATATGGACCGAGTCTCAATTCATCTATTTATCTCTTATCAACGAATGATCTCAAAGATTCCGTCATTTAACTGTCCCCTGCGTCTAGAGTAGGGCATCTGTGTCTGTAGTGGTTTTGATTCTGATCTGATGCTGGTGACAGTGACGTCTCATGTTTGCTGTCAACATAGCGACCAGTTCTCTCAATCACTATTCTTTTATTTATTTGTATATTTATCAGTCTTGTTAGATCCATTCCACTACCCTCATGTAGGTGGCACTTACTTCTGTGTTTACATTCCTTCAGTTCTCGAGTTTTGTGAACTACGAGCTTAGTCACAATTTTATGATCACGTTTCTGGCTCGTTTTACTCCAGTCGTTATTGTTTTACACTGTTTTTTTCTCTTTTTTTTCTGTGCATTTTGTGTTTTTGTCCTGTGCCTCCAGCAAGCTAAAGTATAATTAATTTTCTGAACATGAGAGAGCTATTAATACATTACTTTGTGTACATATTTTGAACAATTCATGAAAACGCATATATGCTCACGCCATTATCATTATAGATAAGAATATTTTCCTAGCTCATTGCTACATCGAACAGTATTTTTCTGAGAACACTGGTTGAAACATGGACCTTGCTGTATGAATTTAGAACGCCTCCATGATTTATTTATAGGTATTTTTGTCATATTTTTTAATGTAATTTAATATATGATATCTCGCAGCATGGCTCCTCTATAAATATTGTTGCATATTATATTAATTGTTAAAAAAACTATGCTCTATTTTGTTTGTTTTCTTAAAATTTTTATTTTTGTTGGCATAATAAGTCATTGTGGTGTTAGAAAGTAACCAATGTTATTTGTCTCTTTTTGTTAATTATTTGATAGATTATAAAACATCCTTTGGTGATTGCCTCATACTCTAAATGTTATAGATAATACTAACAATGCGAATACTGAAAGTTGGTTTATTTTTTGTGGATAATAAAATTTATGAATATAAATACTTCATAATAAGGTAATATGCGAGTTATCATAACGATCGTGTGGAGGATGAATCAGTCATGCATCGATCGTGTAGAAGATGAGTCAGTCATGCATTGATCGAGTCGAGATTGAGTGAGTCATGCATTGATCGAGTCGAGAATGAGTGAGTCATGCATCGATCATATGGAGGATGAGTGAATCATGATTGAATCGAGTTTGTACAACCACCAATATTGTGCCCCACACTGATCGGTTCAAAGGAACTCTCGGTATCACTATTACCTTGAATACATTGTAAGTTAACCACATTCGTTATCGGTTATAACGATCCTTATTATAGCGCTGTTATATTTAATAATGATGTTTTTTTATAAATTGTAGGTCTTAAATTCACTATTATTTCAATGAATGATGTTTGTTGGTGATAATGTTTATTGCTGTGATAACATATACATAAACGTTTATTTTGCTCATTCCAATTTTGGATTCTTATATTTGGCTTCAGTTATGGGAACAGGGTGTGGTATATCATATTTTAACATGACAATTTTTATAAAGTTTTAGAATAGTTAAATATTTACCCGAACCATTTTGAGTAACCACTTCTACTATTATTCCTCATTTAGATATCAATTTTCAACTAAAAAATAGCTAAACTTTAAAATTAAACACGCTATTTTATATATAGTAAATATATTTGTACAAGTTTACAAACGAGGGAATAATCTAATTAATCACAAGGGACTATCACCAGTTGATGTTTTTATTAACTAAGTTCAATTTTTTTTAAATATTGTTAAGATGCAATAAACAACTAAAAATTATTTTCATAGAAAACCTGATAATCTGAATAGAAATGTCGACCAAAATTTGACAGCGCGATTATAGAATGCTATCGTAGATTCCCACAATTTTTTGTAGTTATATTGTATCGTTGATATAATTGCGATAATGTTTCTAAGAGTTCAAGGGACATGGCAGACAAACACAACGATTGGGCTGTCTTTGCATGACGGGATTTTCTTAATCTGGTTTTCGTTCGATTATATCTTCTTTTGATTAATATAATATTGTTTCTTTTCAATTATCTATTTTTAAATGGTACACTGTTTAATACATAGTGTAAATATTGTTAAAATGTTACTCTGTTCTAACAGATATTCCAGCTATAGACATTATGTTTATATATTGAAATTCGTCCAAATCTCACCCTTATTTTTTGGTACAGGGTGTCTTTCTCGGAAATTGAAATCAAATTTTAAATTCTGTTTAATTTTGCTGATCTCTATCTATCTGAAGGAGAGAATTTTATAATAATTTATTTCCAGTAATTATACAAAAATTTACGAACTGCTCTCAGTCCAATTACAAGTTCTGATTCCTGTATAAGTACATTTAGTATCCGTGGTTTTGTAATAAATTGAGTTTTCGGCTAATCACGAATAACTGGGTTTCGCCCTAAATATTTTAAAAAGTGATAATATATATAAATAGAAATATTTATTTGTAAAACATTACCTTATTGTATGATATTCGTTTTAATTTTCAAACAAATCTGTATTAAAAATCTATTATATCAACTGTTATTATACAAGTTTCTCTAAATTCTAAATATTCAATGGAATACATAAATAGTATAACTATACCCTAAACTATATAATATGTAGTATAATACTTGTCTGATAAAATAATAATGTATTTAACAGACTTAATGAATTTAATATGATATAATTAAAAATATAACCAATTTTATAATCAATATCATAACACTATATAACTAATAAACAGGTTAATACATAACATAAAATATAGTAGCTAGCTTAATATGTAGATTCCTATATAGATTCATATAAATAAATACTAACAATTAAGATAGTTACCATGTCTTATTTCTAAGGAATTAACTTATTTTTTCAGTAATCTTACTTCATATTAATAACTATCTCGTTATTAGTTAATAGTTAACTTAATATAATATATTATAATTAACTATTTAACTTAACAATGTTATTTCTATTACATATTTGTCACTAATTTTCCCCAATAAACTATTATCACAATGGTTGATCGAAATGTTAAGTTTCCAATAAATTATTGATTTTTTTAAAATAACATTTGTGGTTTGATGATAACTCATTCCATTTATTTGACCGTTCTGGAGTTTAGTGGTGAATGTTGGTTTTTTCTTTAAACCTTCCTGATATTATAATAAAATTTTGTCTCTTTGATAATTTCTAGTTCTTTTTTTATATTTTTATTTGTTTTACTGTGATGTTCAGGATTTTAGGATTTGAATTTTAGTAAGTCTTAATTATACTAATTATACTATTATATAAAAAAATATACTATTAATTATATTAAACTTGTTTAAAAAAAAGTAAGCCATTTTAGAATTTGTATCCGTTATAGATTCAAACTAAAGCAATAGAATAAAATACTATATATTCAAAATTCTTCTATTTTAATTAATTAGTTTATATTCAATTATAAATTAACAAAGCACATGCAATCAGGAATTTACACAATTGTGATATACCATGGGAGATAAATGAAAATGTGTACGTTGTCAGGTGAAAATTGTCTTTTTACCAACTAATTAATTATAGTCTCATGTGAATTGCTGTACATGTACAATTCGTAGGTGTTCGCCTATTTTGATAGTTGGAGATATGAATACAACTTTGGTTAGCTAACCGTCGTTAAAACATTACTACAATGTTGCATACATAAAAGCTGCAACATACATTTTTCTTCGGAATGACATTCTTTCCAAAAATATTGAGATGGCAGACTATTTAACTTGCTCAGAATATCATGTATGACCACTCCGCAAATAAATACTCAACAAAACAGCTCATTGTTTGCATATTTACACGCAAAAGGAAGCCAATTGTTTGTTTAATATATATGAATTTGTACAAAAGCAACCCTCGGTTCGTTGCAATACCGGCAATAGCTAATTTTCCACAACAATTAACCAACACAATATAGTTGACACCTGAAAAAGTATGTTCTTAAAAAACTATTATATCAATAATTCGAAACGTGTATAAAAAAGATACTCATTTTTTAAAGTAATCTTATTTATATAGTGTCCTTCTCAAATGCAAATTATTCAGTTGTGGAAATAGTGACCAACATTTCAGAATGTCCGGCTCAGTCAACGATCAAGTTTCGAGTGATATTGCAGCCGTGCACCAAGAGAACATAGAAGAAGGGTACCACTCCGATAGGTTGGTCTGGTTTTATCGTCATCTTCCGGAAATATTCGGAAATCAGACAATGATCGCCTTCAATGTATTCCGAAAAATCCACACAACGGTTAGTATTATGTGTATAAATGAGTCATTATATTTATCTAACTAAAAGTTATTTTAAGGTTTTACAACAAATAATTTTAATAATAGTGTTGTCAATACTGGCCACTATAAATAATGATCACGTTTAGATTATTTACTTAAAATTTCATTATTACAGAAGACGCTCCTTGCCAATCTATACTGATATCATATACATATTTCCGCATAAATACAAGGGCCAATAGTTTCAGTTCAGTTCTCAATATATATCTAGTCTTTGAGGAGTTTCTTTTAAACGAGCCCTAAGTATTAATGACTATAAGTTGTTGTGTTGATAATAATTTTTTTAATAATTTAGGTCCCTCAGCAAATTAAATTTTTGTATTTAGCTTTCACAAATACGGAACTAATAGTTGATTTATTCCATAAAATATCCTTATCAACAGAACGCGTGGAAGATGTCCGAGAAGACAGAAGACCGAGACTTTATGATATACATAGTTGCGTATACATGTATAAAAAGACAGATAGGACCTTTAATAAATGAGAAACGGGGGGGGATGAGCAATATTATGAATATGTTACCCCAATCACAAAAATCTTATACAACTCAAAAGTTTGACTTCTTTTATTATTGGTACGGTCACTTGTCAGATAAATATAATATGAAGTATTTAGAGAAAAAAATGACAGAAACATTTATTTCTGTATTTATTTATTCATTCATCATATATCTTATAATACAATATCAGAATATCTTACTACAAGTTATGGATTTTACAAGTTTTTTATCATTAGGATTATATTAACCAATATGAATGATAGAAATGATTTCGTATCTTTAATTTATTTAATCATTCTACAAAAAACAGCACATATAATGATAGGATTATATACCGAGTGCAATATTAAGTACAATTGTGAATTGTGTTTATTTATGGTATGTGGGTAGTTTGTTTCAGTTTCAAAGTGGGGAAGTCAGCTAATCTCATTATGTAATTCAAGCGAATTCTGTATATACTGTATATTAAATTATAACATTATTAATGAAAATATATTATAAAAAATAATCCTACCCCTAGCGTTGAAATTCGTTGAAAATTTGTAGACAATTTAAGTAATAAACTTTTCATTTAGAGTATAAATAATTTTATTATTGATTTAAATTTTCATGACTTTCGTACAGCTATTTTTTATATAATATTTAACATTATTTTAATATTAACAATATTTTTAACCTATCTGTTATTGCATGGTATAACAGCTAGTTGGTATTAATTCAGCCTTTTCTTTTATGGCAGGAGTATGCCAAGCATCTTTTTCAGCTGTTTGATCTTGACAATAATCGTCGACTCAGTATACAGGAATTGCTCGGCGGATTTAAAAAAATGAATGTGTAAGTTCCCGCCACCTAATGTCAAGTGTCGATCAATATAATATTTCCCTAGCAATCATTCAGCATTCATTTTTTCAGTATACTATACTTTTTTTTATAATATATTTTGCAGTATACTATACGCATATGATATGATGCAATCGTCAATGATGTGTAAAAGATTATAGTGTGAGCTATGGTCTATCCGTTCCATCAACATAATATTGTATATAATAGAGTTCACGTTTGTAATAATTTAAATTTTTTTTATTAAAAATTGTTGAATCGTTTGCTAAGCATTGTATTTTTTCTGAGTGTTATGATAGATATTTATAAATTATATACTTAGTCTTCCTTTTCGTTTATATTTAGCAATAGCGATGTATAAGGTGTTGATATAGGTATATATGTTTTAATTTAATCTAGTTAAAGTTTATTAATACTTTTTTTTGTTAATTTACGGTTATGGACAAGTTTATTTGAAACTTATTTAGAAATATTTGTATTGTTTAGTAATGGTTAATCATTAGCTTTTTTAACATTTCACTTAACTTTATATGATATTACACTTTTAATTTATATCAACATTTTTTATTGAATATTTGGCTACTCTGGCAAAACTCTCTATTTTCATTCACCAATTCAAATATTATTTATTTAGGCGCAAAGTTGAAACAGCTTCGAATAAAGTGAAATTATTAAATCATTATTCAGGTGCACCGGCCACAATCTCGAGCTAAATGAGATGACCCGAGTTGTCTTCATATACGCTGATAAGAAATCGCAACAAATAAACCGATCTGGATTCAGAAGAATGCTACAAGATGATAGTGTAAGATTGATAATAAAATTATGTATTACTATTTAGTAGTGTATTATGTGTAACCAGTATTATTTAATTCATTGTTTTGTGTCCACTTTCGTAGGTGCAAATCCTGAAAACCTTGCAAACGTTAAAAAATGCGTTTCATATATATATTACATCAAATTATTTTTAAAACATCAAATTATATCAAATACATCAAACTATGCTTAAAACATCAATTTATTATTTAGATATATAATTTTAATTAAAACACCAAATTATACTTGAGACATCAAAATATTCTTCAAATATGTATGATGTGTCAAATAATAATGCATATAACATCAAATATTATCTCTCTTTCTTTTACTATACATAGTAACTTAATTGTTAAATGTAAAATTTGTATTATCACATTTCAATAAAACTGTTCCTGATTAAAATCTTTTACACCAGAATTATAAGTGAAATATTACTCATATTTGGTTATATAGAGATGACTGCTATATCGTGATTTGCATTATAAGTTATAATGGTATGCAACAAAGAAATATTATACCGCATATTAATAATATGATACATAGTAATCACGTCATGCATAGAAATGACATGATTCATAATAAAACTATGTTTTTAAACAATTCTTATATTATTATTTATCATAGACTTTTATATATTTTCATCTTTCAAAATAACCTAAGCCCGCCATTTGCTTGCAACCAGCCATACTTATTTGATCTAGTTTCAGCGCTCAATGTTTGGCTTATTCAAACGAGGCCTGACTGATTCCGCCATCGCCGCTAGTGATTTCTTCAATGGACTGGAAAATCTAGCTCGGTGTGTTGAAGAGAAATTGATTTAAAGTGTATAATAGTATGGTAGTTGATATATATATATATATGCCTGCTTAAATCTATTGCGAAGTTCGACTGAAACATGTAAAAAAATTGTTTTGGTTGCCGGATGACAACGGCAAATGGAAAATAGGGTATCTCTACTTTTCTCGGCATCTTAGCAATTTGATCGGCTGTACAGCTTGTTTACATAACAATGTAAATAGGCTCATTTAAATAAAATATATATAAGTGTAACTTTAAATAATTATTAATCACAAATTATATGTTTACTCGTACTATTTCTCTATAAATTACCTCTATTTTCATGAGCTGTTAATATTATTATGTAATCAAACTACGGCCAATCAGGTTGCAAAGAATACAAGTTATGAGAAAAGTAACAATATGTTCCACTTTTCGTCAGCATCTGGCACGAAAATGTATTTGAACCCATGCGTAAGTCGGTCTTTTGATTCTTCAATTGAATGCAATATTATAGGCAAAATAAATTTTCAACTCAAACAAAATTAAATCTATTTTTACAAAGATTTTTTATCTCTATGTAAATTATTCTGACCGAGGGCAAATATCTAGCCGAGACTATATACTTTTCTGTTCAATGGGAAAATAGAAAGTACAAAACATACGTTTATAATCAGTATTTCGTAATATCTAGTATACATAAACATTATCTTTCTAGCATTTCAATATCTGAAAGAAACAAGTCTAAACTTTGTCCAATTGTATTTGCTCTATGTTTGAGGTTTCTTATTAATAATTATAGTAAATTGCTTGGATCGCATAGAATTGGGTATATACCTATATATATTGTACCAAAGTTTTAAATTATAGCAAAATTATGTAATTTCTTAGGCCTTAAGATTTTAATAAATGTCATTTATATCTAGCATGATGACCGATGAGAAATACCTGATGTGGCTATTTAAGGTGCTCAAGGACATCGCACCATTAAATAATATTATCCAATTGAAGGACTTCAGGAAAGTTCTCAACGCGAAACAGGTGAGAAGATTACTTAATATTATTTTTAAAATAGTAATCATTTTGTTATTTAATTGTCATTATTGTATATATGCCGGACTATAAACCCCCCAAGGTAGAAAAGGTATCGAAATACAGTCTAAATATAGATTCACACAATTATTAATTCATTTATTTTTTCAGGAATTTCTCTCCAATCGAATTTTCTATTCTATCACGAATGGAGCTGAACAGATTTCCTTAGTGGATCTTTTGGAGAACCTGGAACATGTTTTCCTAGGTCCAGAAGAAAACAAACTTGCATTTCTTTTTAAAGTTTACGATCTTGATGGTAAGTTTGTATTTAATAATACATTTATTCATTATTTAAGTTAAAACCAGTTGGTGATAAAGTCTTATACTTCAAAATGGAATATCTTCTACTTCTCTCCGTATTATTTTGTTGTCGTCTGATTGTTCATAACTTTATTATTTATTTTATTTTTGTCGTTATCCATTTAATCTGGATTTTAGTCTATTTTTATTTCGTTTTTCCATAACACTAATATATCAATCAATAATAATTATGAAACTACCAATTTATTGCCTTTTAACCGAATTGATGAGAAAATACTAAATTCTTTCCTTTTTTCGTTTGTCATATATTTTGTGAGTGTAAACTCCGAATAAACTCCGTATATACCCCGAAGAAAACCTCCCTCAATGGTTTTAAAACACTAATATCGTGTCACCAAATTGAATTTATATACTGTTTATATTAGTGAAAATATTAAATTAAATTAAATAAACTAAATAACATGTTTCTTCATTTCCACTTAAATTGAAATTGAACAAATTTACACGCATATATAAGCAATACTTGTAAATAAATACAGCTAGCCTATTTCATTACATAACAATTGTCACAGGCGTGGCTATTTTTACTATACAGTTATTATACTATATATATATATAGTTATATATACAGTTATATAGCCTACTACATTCATAAATAGAAATAATTAAAGGTGACAGTAATGACAAAACTTAACATGTTCGCAACGTAACAAAGGAGACATTTTAAAAATGTACATACATTTACTATATTAAACGATGAAGACAGCCACTGTTTCGTATAAACATGTTTCGTATAAACATCAGTTAAACAAGAAGAAAAACCTGAAAATAATGTCAAAAACAAAGGTAGTTGGTAACAAGGTCGTAACAAAGTGGACAGCGATTAACTTCACCGCTTAATCTGGTGACAATTGCACCCGTTCAGCCAACCGTCTTTCACTTCCCAGGCGATGGAACTGTTTCTAAAGATGAACTCCAACAGATCTTGAGCTCTTGCCTGGAGGAGAGCACTGTGGTGTACACACAGTTAACGGTGCATAGTTTGACCAACATCATGTGGGAGACAATTGTTGGCAACACCGTTGTGGATAATGATCAAGGCAATGGTAGCGGATCCCATGGTGACAAGGACTGTGTCACCTTCGAGGAATTCAGAAATGGACTGTCTACGTATCCGGAACTTGTGGAAAATCTTTCAATAAGGTGGGTGCTTTTTAGTTTTAATATATTTTATATGTATATATATATAACAAATACCAAATAATAAATAGTACTAATTTTTAAAACGCATACCTAGATATCTGATCAACCGAAATTTGTTAAAGATTTTTAAATATAGCATTTGATTCATAAATATTGAATAATCTAACTTCTTGACTAATCCAGATTTAATTGGGGGTTCTGTAATCCGATTCACCACCCTATAGGTAATATTGTTTTGAAACTGTCATTTGTGCACGTTCTTACATTGTAAAGATAGACTATATTAAAAGACATAGAAATGTATCATCCAAATAAACGATATGAAACTAAATATTAATATATTTATTAAAAAGTCACCCTCGTGACCTAACAACTGTATATATATAATACTTATCAATAGATTTCGTTTACTTAGGATGTCGAATATTAAATAAAAGTAAAGTAAATCTCGACAAAGTTTAGCATAAAGTAATTGTATAATAAAATGTACCCTTGGAAAAAGAAATATCGTGCGCTACTCTGGGATATGGATCCCTAAAATATATAAATATTGTATCCGCATCTGAAAGTATGCGGCGCACACGATGAGATCGAGAAGTTCCAGGCTCATCACCGTTTCAACATTTTCAACTCGATTTGCGTTAAATAACGTGCATTTATAATATATTTGATTGTATATTAATACATTTCAAAATAACCTCTTTATATATGGTTAAGTTTAACACACATGTGATTAATCAGTCACGCACAATAATTGTG
>JAUZND010003228.1:0-12375 GCA_034780555.1 Coelogynopora nodosa
TCGTCTCTATTTATACATCTATTGGGGTGGGTGTAGGGGGGTAGGGGGTAGGGGAGGGGGTAAGGGTAGGGTCCATGACTCATAAATCTATTTATAACTGCGGCAGAATCGACCCTTCCTATACTACTGACAACATTTTAGTTCAGTGGATATGACTATTTATTACTATTTATAACTATTTATGACCATTTATGACCATTTATGACTATTTATGACTATTTATGACTATTTATGTTGAACTATACAAGTAGCCTCTATCAATATTTTTTTAATATAATTTGATAACTTCGTATTTTCATTGAACAAAAGCGGTTGTTGTTATCTTTTGTGTACAACGATTTCGGAAAATACTTTCAACGATATCCATGCTAATCTTCTTATATTATTACAAAATGCCTAATCTGTACTTAAAATAATGATATTTGAGTCTTTCATTTTCTGAATTAAATGTTATCTTTGTTCCTCTATATATTTTAATGAACCCATTTGTTATTATTAAAAATTAAGCCAATATTACTACACATAGTGATGAACATATTCCGTTACATTTACAGTTACGAAATATTATATTTCGTGTAATGCTATAGTACTGTTTATGTTCAATATTCATGTTTTTAATTGTTCGTTCATTATTATTTAGTCTAATAAAAAAATATGTTACCATTTATGATATATATTTTTTGTAAAAAGTTTAATATAATTCTAATAATTGCAAATAAAAGTTTTAATTCCTTTTTTATATGTTTATAAAAACGTGTTAAAGTAAAATAACTATGTTCAAAATTAGTTAACCCTTTTTATTACGTTTAGTATTAATATTAAGTATTTTATTTATAGTATTTGAATAATAACCATAACTATTGTTACTATTTGTTTATACTTGAAATAGCATGTTGTTTTATGAGTGCGTCATATTCAACAAGCCTTGTAAATAGTTCATTTGTCATGCTGTTATGTTATGTGTCTACTCTCTGTTGTATTGAGCATGAGCGCTGGTCAAAAAGGTTTAGAAATATTGTTTATAATGCGGTGATGGTACGATGTGAGAGAAATCAATAACTGTTTACCGAGCGCAGATTATTTTGAGATACTAAACCAAATAGAACAATTGATAAAAAATAATATTAAGATTGCTAGAAATATTGTTATTTATTAGATATTTTAGAATTATTCGCTTTGGGTTATAAAATAAATCTAAATATGCTGTTTAACGTTACTCACTTAATTGTTTAATATTATATTTTCATTTATGTTTTATTTTGTGTATATAGATATATATATATATGTATATATCATATTATTTATAATAGGCATGATAACCATCTTTATTATTTACTAATTACTAACTGTAAATATGTATCCAAATTTTAAATCAATCAATTTATGCTAAATAGAATAGTCAAATTATTCTTATAATCAAAGCCAGCGGAATCATTAAAATAAAATAAAAATACATTGTTCAAAGTGCGAAATAAATGTCACATTAAAAGTATAATGTTATTATTTCTTATATATTTTATATGTTATAAAATAAAATGTAAATATATGTTAAAAACTCGATATTAAAATAATAAGTCTAAAAAGTTAAAAGAAAATGAATTTATTTGAAAATTATTCAAATTATATAACAAATGAATTATTACAAATAAAAATATATATATATTCACAAATATAAAGTTTGAAAAACATTTTTGTAAAATTTAATTGAAACGAAATCGTAAATAAAATGACTATACATTTTCTATGGTAAATTTGAAGTTACTTTTTACAATAAAAATTTCACTTTACAGACAGCAATGTTTAACTCAAACAGTAGTTTATTTACAGCGGCGTGTAAACAAAGTGTATTACGCTAAAGTTAGTTGAACTATGTTATTCGGGTGGAATTCTGGTCCATCGATATATACAGTTCTCTTGGCAAAAGTGCATTAAATACAACTGCTACTCCAAAAAGCGCAAAAATAATGCAAACTGTAGCAATTCGACGGTAAAGTACTGGCAGAAGCTGTTCACGTGTGATAATTGCTCTGGTTGGGGGCATAAGTGGAATTTCAATACTACATCCGTATGGTTGGCTGGGTGTTCTTATGTGTTCGAAGGTTTGACAGCCAATGTCACTTATTTTCCTTTGATCAATGAGACCTAAAGAGGAGACACAATATACTAATTAAGATATAATATTTCAACAGAATTTTACACGCATTTAAAAAAGCATGAATTATTTATTTACCAGAATGTTCTAGCATCTATATGTGATCAAAACTATACTTACAAACTGAAAGTACAAATGCAAATACAATTAAATAATTAATGTATAGATTCAATACTTTCTACGGTAGCCTAAATATAAAACTAAATAATAAATTTATACTTATTTAAAAATATATTAAAATAAAAATACTATGCATTCGATAATTTTATTTCTATAATTTTATATATATTTGAGTGTAAATTTGTTATTTATTTGTATGTTTCAAAAAGGGTATTAAAACAAAATATTTGTATATTTTTTTATATTGAAAAGTTATCAATAGAATGAATCACGTTTAGATTGTTTTTGTATCATTGTTCGTCATACATGATTTTCTTACGTGCTGTTTCATCGTCTGGGGCAACCATCAATGGTACGTCTTTTCCACTTAATCGTAAAAGAGCCTTAAATGTTTAAATGCAGTGAAAAAAAAACTATTTAAATATAAAATAAAAAATAAGTTTAATGTTTTTAAAAAACCATACTTTTAACATAGTTTATATAATCATACTATATTACAAAATATATATAACGGAGCAATTAAGAAAACATTAACTGTTCATAAGTATTACGAAATTGTTAATTAGAAAGTGTTTGGTAGGGTATTTGTATTGGGTGAAATCGACATACATTTTAAGCCTTATTAAAGTATAATATAATAATGCAAAGAAAAACCTCAATAAAAGTAAAAGTTTAATTACAATTAACAAAAAGCCAAGCTTTCACCTTTAAACAAGAAGGCATATTCATGGTTTGTTCTAAATAATCAATCATTAATAATATATAAATTATTTATTTATTTGTAATAATATTAACAACTTTACATATTTAAAAATTATTTAAATTCATAAATCGGCATAAATTTATTGTAAATAACCATATGAATTATAAATCAAAATAAAAAAGCTTCCAGTATTTTTTACGAAAAACATTATGATACCAAACATATTATAAAATGTTGTGTAAATGTTAATTAAGGTCAGTGACATGACACGTTGAATTTGGTTTCAATGATTAAAAATCGTTTTGTCAATAAATATTTTCTTTCTGTTTTGAAAAAAATAAACAAAAATAAGGCTAAATAACAATAAATAAGTATAAATAAGTATAAATAAGAATAAATAAGAATAAATAAAAATAAATAAGAATAAATAAGAATAAATAAGAATAAATAGGAATAAATAAGAATAAATGAAAATTAATGAGAATAAATAAGAATAAATAAGAATAATTAAGAATGAATAAGAATAAATAAGAATAAATAAGAATAATTAAGAATAAATAAAAATAAATAGAAATAAATAACAATAAATAAGAATAAATAAGAATAAATAAGAATAAATAAGAATAAATAAGAATAAATGAAAATTAATGAGAATAAATAAGAATAATTAAGAATAAATAAGAATAATTAAGAATAAATAAGAATAAATAGAAATAAATAAGAATAAATAAAAATAAAGAAGAACCGTCAACATTTGGTTACCTTGTTCGCCTGCTCCTGCCAGTCTTGACTAAATAAAGCAACGCCGGTTATAAGTAGGGCCAAAAACACACCAATACCAACGCCTAACCAGAGTCCTGTAAAAATTAATAAGATATAAAAGTTTGTGTTAGATGCGTGGAATAAATCATCAGTAAAACTTACACTCGCATTTGAAATTTTTGGCAATAGCTCTCAAGTTAATTTATGAATTAATAATGAGTATTAAAAAATTATAGTCCTAAAAAATATCATTATAGTACTAACATGATGCAATGCCGTTTTTCAGAATATCTATAAAATCGAATAATATACTTCTATTGCATATTTGAATGGTTTCTTTTTTTAATCTTTAAACTAACACGTTAGGTGAGTTTATTATGATTTTTATTATAAATAACAAAAATATGTTATATATTTTTACAAAATAGACTCCATTTACAGTACATATATATGACATAATTTTGTAATAAGGCAAAAGTTTTTTATTTAGACGCATGAGAACATCGGAATCACGTCATAAAAAATAGGTATAGCGTGACATACGTTTTACTGTGAAATATGCATTACGAGAAATGTATTTTACAGATTAGTGATTGGAATACACTTTATTTTTCTTCGAAAATAATTTGAATTTAAAAAAGTAAAATTTTAGGGAAAACACTACATATTTTCCTTTAAATTCCTATGACGAGATACAGATTACATTAAAATATCCATAACTGAAAATTAAATAATGCAATTCAAGTCAACGTCTATAAAAATTATCAAACACATACCAGTTATACACATAATATTAACATATATTATTTTGAACTTTGAAATACATTTAGGGAAAAACTGTCTATGTACTTTGTGATGTATACTACCTGTACGTATAGGATAAGGCTATTACAGTTTAGTATACATAAAGTTTCAATTGCATAACAAATATTTACAAAAAATATTTCTATAATTTTGTAATGATTTTTATTATAACATTTATTACGGTTTCTAAAATTCTATTTATTTTTATTTAAACAAAAAATATATTAATAAGCAAATGAAGTAAAAAAAATTGACAATTAAAAATAGTAATAATAATTTCATGGAGAATCATAAATTTTCTTTGTTGGTATCTGCCCACCTGGAGCCGCCACCTATATATGTATATATATGTATATATACAATACAATATCAAATAAATTTAAAAATAATTTAATATTACTTA
The DNA here is from genome assembly GCA_034780555.1 of Coelogynopora nodosa. Classification (NCBI taxonomy): domain Eukaryota; kingdom Metazoa; phylum Platyhelminthes; order Proseriata; family Coelogynoporidae; genus Coelogynopora; species Coelogynopora nodosa. Next base: position 4,945 of record JAUZND010003228.1, read on the forward strand.
AATATATATATAATACAAATATAAATTAACCATATAAATGATAATCTAAATTTAATAGTCATATACATTAATTTTAATATTTCATTTAATTTTAGAACATATTAATGTTATTTACATCAATTTTGTTTATTTAAAAAATGGCCTTCACTAATTTCAATAACCAATGATTTAAATCTAAAATAATACTATTTAAATATATATTGTGTCAGTAGTCACTCGCCACATAGTCAGTGATATGTTATATTATTGTGATGTGATGTAAAGTGAAGTGAAGTGTGTCAGTTGCATGTGAATAATTTCGTTTAACACACCGCTGAGTTCAACACCAAAACTTAAACTATCACTTATCATTTAAAATTTCTTTACAAACTATCACCGGTTTTCCGTTTTACTCTTTCGGTTGACTAAGTGTTCTTTTATATTTTATCATCTTTTCATTATCTGTTAAATTGTTATTAGAATAATCTCTTGTTATCCGTAAATTTTGGGGTTTTAGTGTTTCTTTATTATCTTATAACAATTTACATTAGGTAGTTTTACATCCACTGTATATCCTAATAATTTAAAGCCTTATAGTCTTGAATAAAATAGCACTTACTTTTTATAAAAATAGTGGCTTAAATAAAAATGTAAGTTAAATTATAGCATATTAAAATTATTTTACATGGTAAGATTAACTGCTATGGTTTTGGAAACCTTTAATGTTCAAATATATCGGATTAGTAGAAAACACATTTTAAGAAATAAAAAGCTTTTATAATATTTAAAATTTAATAACTCTTTTTCGCTCTTGAGTAATATATTATTAGCTTTAAATTCTTAAAATTTGAATATAAAATTGTATATAATTTATATTTCGTACTTGTACAAGATAAAATGAATTTAAAAATATTATTCATATATTAAAGAGTCTATCTAAAATATCCCCGTAAAATGTAAATTTATGCTGTACTCGTATTTATAATTTAATAATATTCATAATTTTCTTGATATTATTGGAGTTATTTTACCTGTTTTATTACTATCTCAGTGCGCTGGTGATATAAAAAATGATTGCAAATTTCCAACTTTAAACGCTAATTTCAGATACGTAAAAATTATATTATAATATTTTCTTTGTCGCTTATATCTATTTTCATGTTTAAATTTGGTAAACATTTTGTATCTAGTAGTTATTTTCTCATCGCAATGCGTTGCACTATTTAAAGAAATTAGAGACAACAATTATTAATCAAATGCAAAAGCTGTAAAAATAATAGATAATTGTAAAATTATCGTTAAATCGGTTAACAATACACGAAGAGGGGAAATATATTTTTAAATAACGGAACAGTTCTTTAAATTGTTACCGCATTATAAAATATTTTATAAAGGTCACCAGCAAATAGATCACACAAATATTCATTTAATAAAAACAACATATTTATTTTTAGTTACTGTCATTCTGCATTAGATATTTGACTTACCTAAAAGTCCTACATTAGCGATAAATGCAAGAACAAATCCAATTGGTAGTCCAATGACCAAATAGCCTAAAATAATAACAATAGCGCCAAATTTTTGTCGGCCGCATCCTCGCAGTGCTCCATTGAGTACCCCCTACAACGAAAGATGAAAACATTATTAAACATTTAGTAAACAACGTTTGCTTTAGAAATGATGTTTTAAATTACTATTTATTACTAATTACCTAAGATTGATCAAACACTGATAACATTTGAATATTAGACATTATGACTAAAAAATATTGCATAATTACTGTACTTATAATTAACCTTATCTATTTTTGTAGATAATTATTCGAATAAATATAATATACAATACATATTTTATAGAAAATATGTTTAAAAATAATTATTTTAAATAATACTTCAACGATTTAATTATTTGTCAATGCATATCTATTTAATTAAAATTAAACCACATAAACCATAAAATTAGAATATAGCAACAGATTAGATAATGATCATAAGATGATCATATGCAAAAGAAGAAGTTGAGCAGTGATGAAACAAAATTAATCAAATTTAACTTAGAAAAAATGTAGATTAAAATATGTGCTATTTGTTTAAATGGCTACATATCGTTTCACATATTCTTGTTTCGCCTAATCCGCATTTGACATAGAAATGATGCAACGAATTACATAACCGATTTTCGTATCGATTCACCTAATGGCTGTCTACTAGCTAATAATAATACTAGCTATAAATAATAAGAATGATTTTTTAGTACAAACAGTTTGTCAGTTAAGTTATGGAGAGAGCAACATATTTTGTACAAAGTAATCAAGGAAGGTACTTGTTAAGAGTGGATTATTATCTGTTTATTTAAACTGCAAAAAGCAAGACAAACGTTACTGGAAGTGTACAGTAAAATAGTGCAGTGTGATTGCTGTCATGGACACCGAAACCCTCAGTAATATGCGGTGAACATACGGTGGTAGATTGCGATAAATAATTTTAATATTTTAATTATTTTATTCACTAGTTTATCAAATACTTGATTAATATTTGTATTTAATTTTTTTAATTAAATATATTGAAATAGGCGAATCGATGTTTTTGAATAAAGTCAAATTAGATTATGTGAAATGAGATTAAGTGAACATATGTAAATGGAATCATACCATTAAATTGTCCCCAATGGTAACAATAGGAAGAAAGGGTAGTATTGCAGATGTAAGACCAACAACTTCTCTGAAATTACAAAATATTGAACATTATAAAGATTATAACTATAATATATTTTGCATTTCATTTATCAAAATATAATATATACTAGTTAATAAATACATAGTCTATAATATTATATCATCCACGTGGAATACTTAATAATAACAAAACTATCTGGCATCTAATTCCTGAAAAAATTATAACAATGTCTAACTACTGAATAACGGCAAATGTATACTTAATGTAACACACTTGTTATTATATAATGTATGAATAATTTGTAATATTAACAATTTAGAGACGCTCATTTTTAATTGATAATCTGTAAATATTTTTAAAATAAATTTTAAAATGTTAATCATTGCGTGCGACTTATTCGGTATAACCACTTCCTTATAGACCTTTTACTCACATTTATGAAATATTGAATTTGCGAACTAATTCTGATAGTCAGTGTAATGAATATTCTTTAGTGGTGAAACGAATTAAAAATATTATTAAGAAGTAAATTTAAAAAAATTTATTATCTATTTTTTGTATATATAAAGGTATTAGAAATTTTAGTTTTTAAGCATTTTAGTATTTTCATATATATTATTATATAAAATATGTTTAGCTTAATTTTATCTTATTGACGAATTGATATGAAGCATAATTAACAACTGGGTTAGTTATATATTAACCATTTTTTTGCGTTTTACAAACTGTAAATGCGTACTAATGTGTTTGATGATCTGTCATTCAATTATTTCACTATTGTTATTTTGTGACTTTTCCCGAGTTTAAAAAACATATTTAGAAAAGAAAAAACTGCCAGGCAACAAAGGGAATTGATTATACTCTTGATAGCACAACATAACTCTACGACAATAATTATGATATTTAAATTTTTTGCAATATTTACCAAATATGTTCATTCTAAACAAGAAGAAAAGAAGAATTTTTATACCCTGTATAGTAATTTGGATAGCAGTGAGGAAAATCGTATTGTTTCCACTTTTTGTCATATAATTTTTAATATGAATATGGTAATGCTTTCATAACCTATTTCGTTTCTATATCGAAAAACAAGCTGTAGTGTGTGTTTTTAACGTATTTAATTATTAATATTATATTAATAAAATTATATGGTATATGTTACAAAATATACCGTATAAAGCAGTATTACACATTCTGAACACAACAAAAATAAAACTTACATATCATCAGTGAAGATATATGGGAAAACATCTTTGGCGGCGACGTAGATAATTGCAGATGCAGTTGCCAAAAATGCTGAACAATAATTTTTTTATATAATGGGTATTTTGATATGATACGATTTTAATGTTAATTAAGATAAGTTAAATTTAAAAAAGTTATTTATATACAATAAAACATAAAATAAAAATACGGCCGGTTTTTTAAAATTGTTCAGAAACATGTAAAAATGTGTTAAATAATATAAATAAATAATAATGCCACCAATGGTTCGGCTATTAAACCGTTGTATGTAAAAAAATATATTTTGGGTTTGGTTTTATTTATATAGCTAGCTAAATATTAAATGGTATATTTTATATGAAATAAATTACGATTCTTTGTAATTTTTTTACTTTAATTTGTTATAAGGTTGTATTTTCAAGAGGAATGGAACGCCGTAATTTCGTATTAATATTTATTACATAATAATTAATGTTTCCTAAGGCTTACAGTATTTTTTTGCAATTGTGTAATAGATTAGGGTATCTAAATAGACCTAAAAATGTAACTGTATTCTGTTCAACAGGTTCACAGTTAATTATTTTAAAAAATGGATATGAATTTTAGAAGATTTTGTTTACCTTCGTGATTGAACTGTTAATCATCTTAAACCTAAAATGTTTATCTTAGTAACCCCGGGAATGGGGCTTCATTAAGTTTTAGTAGAATAAAGGCATACTTATATCTGCATTTAAAAATTGACCCAAAAGTAAATAACATAAATAAATTATGAATCAATTAAATATTAGGCCTACAGGGTTCTACAGTGTCCACAAATAAGACTTATAGTTTAGTGAACACATAATTTCAGATGTAGAAAAGATTATTATTTTTTAGATTTTAGTAATTTTAGACATGTAAATAATTCACACTGAGGGATGTCCAGTAAACCCTCGTAAACCTGGTAAACTGCTGCGGTGCAAAAAACAATTAAATTAAATCAAAATAAAATAAAATGCAACATTTGCATATAACTTCTCTAATATGGTTAAGATATTAAAGTAAGAATTAGTTATTCCAAATGCAGCTAAAAAGAACAAGTAATTAATAATTCATTCAATAATGATCTGTGGCATTAATTATGTAATGACAAATGTTTGATATTATACAATACATTTGATTATTTATAGTCGATTTTCATCAAACTTACCAGTTACCATAAAACCAACTCGTACCGCAATCTTAGCACCCTCTGGATTGTTGCCTCCAAGATGTTGTCCAACGCGAATGTTTGTTGCAATTCCGACGCCAATACCAAACTGTAATTAAAATGCAATTATCAATATTGAAGTCAAAATTACATATAATTATATATTATTTCAAAACAATCACACTTTAGTTTCCAGCAATGAATTCAAAAATCATTAACATTTTAAACATTTGTTTAAAATTACATACATCAGAGCATATAATTTTGGGAACATTAACTCCGATTATTGTAAATATATAAAATTTAATAAAAATTTTAATTACTAGAATAATTTAATATTTAATATAAATTTGAATAATTTTGAATAATTTCGTAAGACAAAATCATTAAAACATTATTGTTATTCTCTTTCAAAATAATTTTACATCATTTAATCTCTAACTAGCTATAAGAAAAAGTTTTAATGTTGTAAACATTTAAATAATATGCCAGTTTTATTTTTTAAATACTTTTTATTTTCAGTATTTAAATACTAAATATTAGATGCGGCTTATGCAAACACCAACATAACAAACGATTATGCAGCAAACGACATAAAGCCACTATAATACTAACTTATTAATCGATACATTTTTATTATCAGCTGATCGCAGCATTAAAATATTTGAAGCTACATTAATTTTAATTGGCTATGTGTTTAATAATTCTTTGTGACCGGAATTTGTAATGAAAAAGCCTCGAAACAAGCAAGCGTTATGAAAATCAATAATTATGATGATATGTTTAAAAATCATAGGCGTTTTTTTATGCTCAGAATCATGACACATCTGGCATCGGCGAAAAGTCAACGCCGGTTTGATTACACATCTGGCATCGGCGAAAAGTCAACGCCCGAAATTTGAAGACAATTCAGGTGTTGACTTTTCGCCGATGCCAGATGTGTCACAGCCTTAATACTTACCATGTAAGCTATCGCATCTGTTTGGTATATAATTGATTGTGCTCCCAATTGAGTTACTCCAATAGTACCTAAAATAATAAAATAAATGTAAATAGCCATATTTCATATTAATTTTCAGTATTATTTTTTCTAAATATCTTAAAATATAATCAAATGTTTTATATATATTCATTTTTACTTACTTTTTTAGGCTTACAATTTAAACATTTCTCAAAATTATATGATTTTGATAGAAATTATAAAATTTATTAACAATGAATAATATATAAGAAAATTTATCTTTAATATTTCTATTACTGTGCAATTTCCAAACCAAAGCTTTAAATGATGATAAAGAAGGCTCACTGTTATTTTACAGGTCATTTATTTACATGTGCTCTATTTTAAAAACTAACTATTTTGTACAAGTTTTTACACATACAATATAGTTAGCTAAATATATGTAAATGTGTTATATATATAGTATTTCTGTGGTAATTTAGAAATTATTTGTTTTCATATCATTACAACGTTTTTAGAAAGTCTATCTACTAAATGTTTATTACTTTTAGTCAAATAAAAATTTTATTCTAAAGTTAGTTAAGCAAAATATTTTAATTTTAACGGTACATTATGAAGATATTTCTACGAAAAAATACGCAGCAGAGTGCCAATATTTCAATTTTTATTACAAAGTGCATTAAATATTCTTTGTTCCGAACAATGTCGACAACCGAGAAGTAGTTCTTTGCACACACTGAAGAAAACAAAGTAAAGCAAAAATGCAAATACATGGAAAAGCATTTTTATTCATTACTTCAAATAAAATGAAGTAATTACTTAAAATTAAAAAAAACGTGTCTAAAAACTTTATATGATTCACACAAGTTCGTAATGTATTTATTAAACTACAAACTAGAGAAGAAAATATGAACATTGATTTAGGCTCTTTTCTCGGTTCTTTATAAAGAATATAAAATAAAAAATAAAATAAAATTATTTAAAATGACTATCTAACATTATATTATTATTTTTATAATTAGTATCATTATAATTATATAGAATTTTTAAAAATTAATATTTCGTATTAATTATTTGATATAATATTTAAATAGTATTTGCACAGTGTTGGTGAAATATCATAAAAGCAGATTATCTATTTTGGTACCCACCACATTTTGCCGCTAGAACAGAATAGAATATGTTACGTTATAGAATTATTAGATTACGAAATAATTAACCAATAATTACATATTATAACTATGGTACATCGCATTCGGTAATGTAAATTTAAATCCCGCAATTCTGTGTAATCAGTGTATGAAGTTAGAATCTAATGAAGTTAGAAACTAATTTATAACACAACAATGAATATTTTACCCACTCTAACTATTTTCTCGGAATCTCTTATTCGTATACAACAA
>JAUZND010003229.1:0-12375 GCA_034780555.1 Coelogynopora nodosa
TTTTCAATAGAAATAGGTATATAACTAACGATTTCTCTGGTTTAAAAAGATATCTATGGTTGATATTTTGCATAGATGATCATGAACATGATTCATCGTGATGATCATAGATGATCGTGAACATGAGTCATTCCAGGTGGTTTGGAGTTTATCTTCATTAATAAAAAAGTTCCAGCTAGTTCAGATTTTCTGGCTAGTTTGGGAAATACAAATAACCATTTAATAGTGGAGTACCAGAAGAACCTGGCCAACACCCAGGAGCACATATCATGTGAGTGCTGTAACCAGCAGGAGTTTAAGAAAGCCAAATTAAAATAAAAGCAATCTTCAATTAAATTCACAATATTTCTTTCTCCACTTGGAAACTTTGAAAATAACAAATTCTATTAAAATAACTTACATGTAAAAAGAGTTTGTAAATATTTAGTCTTACTGCTAACAGTCCAGACAGATTGTGAACTGTCACAATTTTCTGTGTGGGTGCCTACATTCATGGTAGTAGACAATTAATTTGAGTACAAATTTAATTTAGTTTTAATTCCATATTCTGCAATTAAGTAAAAAGTATTTGAGATTGGGCACTGAATTTTAGTTCTTAAATTAATTGATAAGCTTGAGTCATGTTTTCACTAATAAATTGTTCATTATATGTTCTCATCTCAATAGGATGTTTTTGCTTAATTATAAATTAAAATTCTTTAAAAAAATCCTATTTTTGAAGTTTTGTGATCAGGAAATCTGAAATTTTTGTAAAAGTATCAGTTGGTACCAAATAAAATTTATTTAAAGTCTAGTATATTAGTGGGTATATTTTAACTGTAAACTGTCTTCTTTTTTAAACCAACCCTGAAGATAATGAAGTTACTTATAATAATGGCATCATTCATGATAACTCATGCCCTAATCAACTTATATATACCCATTACAATAAAATATATGAAGTTGTTTTGTGTACACAAAGCCAAAGGAAGGGGATTAAATTATTATTTGCTTTAATGTACCTTAGCCTTGGGGATATATATAATGTAAGGGTTGCTGTAGAACACAAAATGAAAATCTATTAGGGGGATTAAATGTTGCTGTCTTCACAAAAGCAATGCATGCAATGGGTCAGTTGATAAACAATTTAATTATTACAGCTTTTAATAGAAGATATATTATTATTGTTTTTAAATTATATAAGTTGAGACTTGAGTATGAGTTGAGTACAAGTTGACATTCACAATAACAAATGATTTAGACAGTTCCCTAGAATTCCAAGTGACAGCAGTAAACAGATAAATATAACTTTCTTTATTCTAGTGGGCATCTTCATTTTGAATGTCACATTGACATTGTCAAATTATTATTAATGGAAATTTGTTTGAATATATTAAATATATCATTAAATATATATCAATATTAATAATGAAGCATACAGTGACTATGTCTGAACTATGCCAGCAGCAGCAAGGGGTTGCTTGTAAAAAATTATATTCCTTAAGTTAAAACTTAAGTCTGTAAATGAAATTTTTTTATTTAATTCCGAATACCTATACCCTGAAAACAATTTCTGTAAAACCTCTGTAAATTGCAAAACAGGTTATAAACTTTAAATAGGTTCAGAATCAGACTATAGATAAAATATTATGCCAAATACCTGCATGTGGGATAAAATCTAAAGCTGATTATAAATGAATGTGAATAGTCTAAGCTAAGGCTTAAATACTTATGATATACCAAGTATATTTTGGCTGGGATAAAACCTAATGCTTCGCCTTTTGTATTGGAATCAAACTTTATTCCTGGTACTTGACATGGTCATGATTAGATTTTAAATAGAATCATTAATCAATATACTTGTTAGCATCATCCAAGGATATATTCCAAATACCTGGCATCGATCAGTATAAGGTTTCTGTCCCAGATATTTTGCATCGGAATAGGGTTCTATGGAGTCAGCATAAAAATTAACCGTTGGCGTTTGGAACCAATAATATCCTTAAAAATCAATTTTGACTATTAGTATTAATAATATAAAGCAGGCTTCGACACTCCAAAATAACTGTCTACAACATGGAAATACACAAGGACAACAAAAGTATTAATCAAATGCAATTTATGCCGTTTTATATATTATATGTAATAAAATATACAATTTTTACCAATAAAACTAATATAATCCGAAGAAAAAATACTATATTTAGACAAAGCAAATCGAAACTGAAACAAAATATAAACATCGGATATGTCTGCTGCCTTTTTTCTAACCCTTATGATTGGTATATCGTATGCAATATAATATTTAAAGACATAATAATACTTGTATACACCGAGGCGAATATACGTCGAAAACTCAATATTTGGAAAATTCTTACGAAAATCATGAATGTTATATGTTATTCGGAAATTCTATGAAAACTCATAATTATGAAATGTTATATGTTACTTTGTAATAACTAAGTATTAAATAAAGGACTGTTTACAATTTTTTTAGAAAGATTGCATTGGTATATTATTGTGTGCTGACAATCAATAGACATACAGCTCTCTACTTGTACATTAATACGTACATCACTATTTGCTAGTGTAGCAAGCTAATATTTTTTCTTGTGTTCGTAGAATACACAATTGTTTTCGAACCAGTCTGACATTGCATTAGGGTAAACTGCCATAACGATAATAATAATCCTTTCGATATTTCATATTTTTGTAAAATTATGTGTTATATGTTTGAATGATACCTTTGTGTCATTATTTATTTGGAAATTCGAAAGATAAATAGATTATTTCGGTAGAAAATTTATAGTCACCTACATAATTATAAGTTACATTTTTATTTTAATATTAAAACATGAATAAATAATTATTGATATAAGAAACTGAAGCATATTCAATTATTAAGAGCAATTGTATGTCTGAAGACAGCGCGGAGAACTGGCACTGCACTCACATTCACAAGTTATCGCAGGAATTAGTGCTCTATCTATAGTTGTTGTTTATATTTTATGCAGTTAAATTAATGTATTTTCGGAATTGTACGTAAATGTAATAACGTATTTTTAGTTAAAAATGGTTAGTAATTTTTTTGTATATATAATTTTTAAAATGATAATAACAATAATTGTAGTTATATTCAAAGGCAAGGAAGGATAACTAATACAGGGACTATTATTTCATGCAAGAAAGGCTGATATATATTATTCTATGAAGTCAAGCTAATATATACTTAATTATTTTAAAATGATGTACTATTTAAAAATCTACGTTTATTGTATTGTAAAGAGATTTAATTAGAAAGAAAATGGAAAGATTTAAATTAATCTATATACAAAAAATAAGAGATATCTAATTTTTAGTAGAAAATAATTGAAATATATATATTGCAATTACTTATCAATGTAAATTAGAAAATATGGTAATGAACATTAGAAAAATATTTAACTTTTAACAATAAACAAACAATTTATTATCGTGGACTACATCTGAAAAAAAATCTAAAGAGAGCAGAGTGATCCACTTGTCTGAACTATTGTAAAAAAGATTAAATATTCATCGGTTTAAGTAAATAAAAAAATAAGTTTATACACAGAGATTCAGTTCAAAATTATCTATATAAACATATATATTTAAAAAGTAATAAATGTTAATAATATTTATCCGTTTTATTCAATAAGAAACAAGGCTAAAGAAGTATATGAACAATAGTTTTAAGTAATATATTTTTTACAATGTACTATTGTTTGTAAATTGAAATTTTTGTTTGTTGAGAAATATTACGCTTCACTTCAGATTTCGTTTCAAGTTTGAAACTAATATTATTATAGGTTATAAAGGAACACTATAGCCTAATATAAAACAGATTTGTCTCTATTATCGCCTATCTACATAGAGATAATAATATCTATCTACATGGTATAATATGTAAAAATAATCAATACAAATTACAAGCCTTATATTTGCTAATATATTATAAAACTAATATATATATATAATATACATAAAACTAACATACACTGTTGAATCGATATCTCCCAGTTAGGCAAACATATTTAATAAATAATTATCCGTAATTTTCCAAGAACAAAAGTGGTGCGATCGCTAGAGACCCCCCCTAAGTATTGTCATTTTTGGAATTATACTTAAAACTATTATGTGCAGTTATTTTATAATATGTATTATCATGGTACTACATTATTATTACTATATAATACATTATCCTAAAAAACATACGAGTCTGTCAATTAATGTCAGTGTTGCCAGCGGCCAAAATTTAAAAAAAATCGCATTTGAAGAAAAAAATCGCACCTCATTAACCTTATATAACCCGGCGTATTTTAATAGTAACATGTACAATATATAATTTCAGCACCAATATTTTATAAACTGATAAAACTGTTTGAAAAACATGTATAATTATTTATATTAATAAATGAACGCATAACAAGAATTTGCATAACATTAACATGAGTAGTATATGATTGGCACCTCAACCCCCCACACACAAAAAAATATCATGACGCATCGTAATTGATAAATCTTGAATAGCACGCTATATTTGTAGTCCTTATTGCCGTGGTTACCGCAGAACAGGTTCGTTCCCCGAATCACGAGTTGGTACGACAATGATCCGAACTGAAATGGAGTCGGTATCTTTTTACCGCGCCAGTCTTCTTACCGAGACAATTTTAACCACGCGGTCTGTCCTTCTTCCGCGAAGGTGGGTCTCACTTTGTAACCATTGCCCTTTTCGGAGAGTTCACGCAGACCTTGTTCGACCCTGGATTCGAAAAATTGAATTGCCTAGAAAGCGCTCAGTCATCATCCTTCTCAATCGGTAGGACGCCATGTTCCCGAGTATATGTGTACTTGTGAATTACCTTCAGCAGTCCGGATCGATTGACAATAATGACGGGTATTATTGGGCTTGTCCGTACCAGTCTTGACAACTTTACCAAGCTTGACCCATCTCGTGTGACATCAGCAGTGTTAATGAAAAGTTTCGCTGATAGGGCGCGAATACGACAAATTACGGCAATAATTGAGAGTGGAATGAATTTTAGCTGCGACAGCTTTTCTATTAAGATTATTACTGAAGAAAAACAATTTGGGGGGAGGGGGGTGATGCGTCATAATCAATTTGTGTGTGGTGGGTGGGGGGTTAGAGGTGCCGCTTGAACATATTTTTCGTTCTAGAACGAAAAATTATGCTTTGAAGTTGTAAATATATAAATTTTAAGAAATATATGATTAAAAGACAAATTTATCTAAAATTTCGTTAGTGTAAAATATGCAGTATAGATAAAAAAGCTAAAAAATATATTGGATATATCATTTTAAAAAAATCGGAGAATTGTAAAAAAATCGCAGCTGCTGGCAACACTGTTAATGTATACTTAATTGAATAAAGATAGATATAAACATGTATTATTCTTTAGAATAAATGTCAAAATAATGACGAGCGAGCTAACTATTTTTTTTGAATTTTTGTAACGTTAAACTATGGATGGAATATAAAAAAATATATAAAAAAAAACTAAAAATGGAATATAAAAAACCATCCCCTATATATTTTATTCCACTTTGAATGAATGTAAAGAATCATCAAAATCGTCTTAGTACAATAGCGGATGATTAGCAGGTGGTAAGTATTTATTCAATGAAATAGTCACATTCCAAAAATTGTCAAGCGCTTTATTATAGATATATTATCAGTATTACATAAAACAATTATCAATAACAGTAGTTGCAATGTAGTTCCATGTTTTCAACATTAATATCTTTCAAATTTTTAACACGAAAAGTTTTAAAAATTTGGATGGTAAGGATTAAACAAAACTGAAGAAAAAAAAGCCGTATTTTTTATGAGTAAAGAGTATAATATGGACGAATTAAAAAATTGATTATATCGTACAAAATATATATACAAAGTATGTTATGATCTAATAAATAGAAAATAAAAGCAGTGATCTTTCAAATACGACCTCGCTTCTGAGTGCTGATATATAATACTGAAAAAATAATAAAAAATAATGAGTTTAAAATAGTTAGAGCGAGACACAAGATTTCGACACAAGATATTTAGTGCCAGTTTTCGCTAATGGGTGCTAAAAATCATTTTTAACAAGCACAATTTTTTGTGCCGTACTATCGGATTATAAACGTTTGAAAAAAGTAATTACATACATTTTTTTTAATTTCCTGGAACAGCTAACTATATATAGATATAAATTACATGCGCTATAATTAAGGAGAAACCTACATAAATTAAAGATTTTTAGGTTTAGTAAACCGCAATGTGCTATTTATTATCAACGGTGAATTCTAGGGAGGTGATTTGCCGACAACTTTGAATACCTTACTACTGACTGAATGATCTATGAGGGTAAAGAAAGCATGATATTACATAAAAATATATTACTTCGCCATTAGAAGATGTTATTTGGAACATGCTTTATGGAATTTGATAATTAATTGCATATAGACAATCACTTCAGGCGAAAAAAGGATAAAATTCAATATGTACATATTTGAAGACGTTGTCTAATAATCTGAATTAATTTTTAAAAGTTAACCAAAATTGACCATCTGAATTTGCCAAATATAAGTAAAGATAACTACAAGTTAAAAATCAATTTTAATGCTTACTACAAATAAAATATATTATAATACGTAATACGTAACCATTCAATATGAACGTGATAACTTTTTAATTTCAACAAAATATGGATAGAGGGGGTGAATTAAAAAAATACTTGAATATGAAAATTCGCATACCAAAATGAATACTAGTGTAGGAAAAGTGGATTCTGCATCAGTTAACCCCATCAAAAGTATAAATATAAACTGTTACACCTAAAGTTTCTTTTGCTTCCAGCTTGCACCACGAACGGTCGTATACATACAGTCTCATCCAAACTTGCCAGTTCACTATTTAATTTTTTATAGTTGCAAAACACTTTATTCTGTCGATGTCGCACAAGATTTAGGTGATATCAATGAGATGACAGTAAGTTATCCAAAAAAACAGATTTTTACCGACATTAATAGTCCAACAGCCACAATGGTGGTATTGTTTTCGAGTATAAGATCCAGTAAGCATGCATGTATTAGACGGTAACAGTTTTGTAGTGAATAAAGACTGTGAGCGCACTACGTGTCATCGTTTCATTTTCTTAAAATTGCCGGGCGCACCTTCCCCTATTACGGTAGTATTTTTTACATGTACTACTTGGAAAATATTATTGTTTAATTTACTTATATCATAATGTTCAACGCTAGATAATCGAATAAAACAATAAACGTACCCAACCTAAACGAGCAATAAACTAACTTAAATAATAATTTGTTAAATAGACAATTATATTACATGTACCGTAATTAAATTTTTTTTAAAGTTGACCATTTACACAATAAAATTAAGCTTACCATTATTTCCTCTGATAAATGCATCTCCGTATTTGCTTTTAAGCTGTCCATTGACATACTCTTCCGTCTGTTCTAAAGCTATATTCATATAGCCATCAAGACAAGCCAAGACACCTGTAGAATAAACAAATTAACCGATATAAAGGGTAATGAAACAACTATCCAAATATATATAAAAAATATACAAAATGATTGTGTGATTTGAAAAAAACACAGAAACTCCCGGAAATGGGCAGGATAGTTTCACTTAAACTCTCTATACAATTAAACCACTTAATCTCTTAATAAAATCGTTAATGTCATAGATTAAATTTAAAACATCTTGTTTTTGTCTTCTTATTGCAATATATGGATTTAAAAGCTAAGTTAGTGGCGTAAGAAGTGGCATTTGAATGTATTGAAAAAGCAAGAAGAAAATATTTTGAAGATTTTATTGAAGAGGCACCACCACATTTTACTGTTCGAGGTTAGACCGTTTCTTAAAAACAAGGAACATCACATTAACCAGTGAAAGAAATGATGCAATGGGAGTCCAGTGACTGCAAGTGGAGATACCACACTCAACAAGATAAAATAACAACTCCTTATTGACCCAACAGTATCGACTGGTTAGTTTGGAAAATAAATAAAAGTGAACCAATCAAGTGTTGTAGTGTACGCTGTCTTCATAAAAATAAGAACCATCCATACAATTTCACGAAGTTAAAGGAACTCTGAGAAGATGATCCAAACCTGAGTTTTGTGAATGGGCCAGAAACCATGAAGATATTTTTTGTGATAGAATTTTATTTTTCGATGAAGCAGTCTTCCATGTAAATGGGTTAGTTAACAAATTCACACTATACTGGGCACGCTATAACCATCATGCTAATATCGAGAAACTGCTAGATAAAGCCTCTGTAAATGTTTCGTTGAATGGTGTCTAGTGAAACTATTAATGACTACCAATATTGTCGAGTCCTGAATGAGCATGTCATCCACTAATGCAAGTTCTGGAGAGAGAACATTTACTATCAAGATGGTGCCCCGCTACACTACTACACGAAACTAAATTATAACACTAATTAAATTGAAAGAAAAGGACCAGTTGAATGGCCCCCGTGAGCTCCAGATTTCAGTCTACGATTTTTTATGGGGTACATAACGAGATTGTGTATATGTAGAATGACCAACAAATCGTCGACAGTTGGTTTAAAAAAATCGAGGAAGAGATCCAAAAAATCCCTCGGCAACGTTTCGTGATGCTTATATCCATCATTAAGCTCTGCATCAACAATAACGGAAGACTTGTTAAATAATTGTTATAACTACATATTTTTTATATATTCTATTATTATAAACTCATCAGTGTTGAACAACTGTGTAAAATTTATAAATATTAATGATATTACAAGAATGTGTTTTAGATAGTTTTTTGAATTACATAAGGTGTCGCCAATATTGTTGACTGATACTAGTGTACTAGCTAGCATAACTCAACTTTCTAGCTTCACACATTGCTGTTTCACAACAAACAAAACAAAAATAATGTGAACTATCGAAATAATAATTCGATTAATCATTATCAGTTAAAATCAAATTTCCGCTTCTATTATTTATATATTTCATTTGTTAAACTAAAATGCTCTAGAAATGTTAGTTGAAAAAGTCCTACATTAATTATTGCCCCATAGATGTACATGAAATACCGGTGTCTTGGACTAATATATACACATAAATCCCACCAATACATGATATACTAATAATTGGTTAATTATAAATAAATATAACAAATACATTTATTACTGGATAGTGATAAAATAAAATGACAATTATTTCGAAATGGAAATCAAAGCGAATAATATAACAGATGCTGTGCTGCAATATTAAATATACTAGACTAATTAACACTGAATAGAGGAGTATAAGCCTTTATAACATCACCATTGTTGAATGTATACTAAAAAGCTAAAACAGTTCATTATAGACGTTAGCTATATTAAAAAATTAGGATAGTGTTAGCTTTCTTCAAATGCGAGGCAACCAAATAATTAAAAATTATTCCTGAAGGAATTGATATTATTATAACGAATGATTTCACACTCTATTCTGATAATAGAACAGATTAGCACCTTCCCTTAGACTCTCCCGTTCCTATGAGCGATTAGCAACCGTTTACAGATTCATTTGGTATCAAAACAATATAATTTACTTACATCAAAATTTATTAAATTATTGTTGAATATGTGCACACAATTTCAAGTAAAAACAATTATGAATATTAAGTTTACCATATTAGGCCTACTGTTAAACTAAACAGAATTGACACTTACATACTACACAGGTGCAATTATGGATCATGAATGTTTCAAAAACGCAATTTAAAAATCATTAAAAAAGAAAAACTAATTTAGGATATAAAATAATCCAAATACATACCTCTGTAATCGACACCAGAATTAAGCTTAACAACAACCGGACGCCCAATAATTTGCTTTAAAAAATCACTTGGAGCTTGTCTGCGACTCATTATTCACAATCTATAAAGCAATAAATAACATTTAGTGCAAAAGTAGAAATGGTGTAAACCTTCTGTTAAAAACAAAAATTATTTATTATTTTAAATAATATAATTTTAAATGGTATAATTACATATAAAACATATGTACATAGTTCACACATTATAAAGTATACAAAATAAATGTTAACAAAACATATCCACATATAATGAGACCTAAAGGGCATTGGGGAAATTTGCCTGGGATAATATTATAATAATCTAATCAAACAATAAAGAAAAATAAACTAAATAATATGCGTTTATGTATACATACAATAGTATGGCACAATGCTTTAACTAAAAGTTGTAATAAAATATTAACTTAAAATTATTAAAAAAATACAATAACACACCATTTATTGGAGGAAAACTGTGTCTTCAATATGATTTCAAACCCACATTATAATTTCCAAATTAGTCACAGAATATTAATGAAATAACTCATCAATTTCAAAATATAAATAATGTACATTATAATTAAAAGTAGGTACACAATAACAGTTAAATTCAATTTTAACTGCATTTGGACAATTCCATAAAAATCAAGACATGGTATTTAATTTTTAAAATTTTGCTTTTCTATATCAAATTATATGTTTTTGAAAAGCTAATAAACTCTAGTTTCAATTTCTGTTCATGATATGTTGAAAAAGTTGTATCTAATATTATTTTTAAATCTGTTTATTAAAACAGTATTCAATTAATAAAAAGTCTAAATACAACACTAAATAAAAACAACTGTAATATAAAGTTAAAATGTTTACACATTAAAATGTAAATAATGATACAAAAGATTAAAAATAAATAAATTTTAGTATAAATGAAAACTACTAATTAATTTATCTACACATTTTGCCGAACACTTTATAATCTTGACAGATAAAAAATTGTGATATCTTTCATTACTAAATATTATTGCAAATTTACACTATAAAATACCATGTACTTTTAGATAAATTTCTAGCAATATGTTTCCTGTGAGTAATGTGACTCACTTGAGGATATCTTTTTAAAATTTATAAATATTGTCAAAATCTACAAAGATCAAATATCAAGGTAATGTTTGTAAAAATATTTTCTTTTATTGAAAATGCCATTAACTGCAACTGGAAAACAAGGAATAAGAAAAGAAACACTAAAAGCACAGAGAATATATTGATCTGATTTACAAAGTAGCATATGTCAGGATGTAGTTGAAGCTTAAAAGAAAAAAGCTTGAGAAAGAAAAAAGGTAAATAAAATGAAATTGAAAAATAAAAAAGCTGGTCCTTCATCAGTATACTGCCTTCTTCATTAGCTAAAGCTACCCATAAAGTAAAAAAAAGTATTACCAGCAAGTCCAACTAAGAGAAAAAATTATTTACCAAAAATATTTTGATAAAATGAACTACATACCAATGATCAACCTGAAAAGAAAATACAGAAACAAGAAAACAAAGTTTTAGTTGTTGAGTTTTATCAAAGGGAAAAAGACTCTGCTACTATAAAAGTTGATGGAAAAAATTAACTATTTTAGAAGACATTTATGTATATGAGTTTAAAAGAAGATCATTATATTTTTGGAGGAAAATCCATACAGACAATTAGTTTTATTAAAATGTTGCTCAATACAACCAATTGTTGTTCTGCTAGCAACACAAACTCACTTGCACTATCTGAAATTTCATCTCACAGGGATATACAGGGTGCATGCAGCTTTTGTGAAATAAAATTCCAGGAGTTTTCCAGGATTACATTTTGCTATTTTTTAACACATTTCAATTAATTAGACAACTCAATGTAAAATACATAATGTATAGTGCATTTAAAAGTCAACATGTATATTGTTTATTGCATATATTTTACTATCAATTTCCTTTAATGTACTGTTACCAAATCTATTATTTCTAAATGTAAATTTAAATTTTTTAAATTTCTACATTTACCAACTGAAGAAGACTTTAATCACCGAAATTTTACTTTAAATTTATAACTTTATTATTATTAATTTATTAACATAATAATTTTACCATCTCAAACAAAGTAATAAAAATTTTAGTATATCAAACACATAGGAATTTATTGCATTAAATAGAGCTGGGAATGGACATATAATACATAATAATTAATATCAAATGTACAAATATTAAATGTAAACTACAATAATTATGTATGAATAACTACTCATGAAATGTGAATTTTCTTTACAATCGTACAATAAAAAATAACAAAAGTTACTTAAATCCCACCAATTTCTTTTAATGTTAAGTCAATAGCTGTACTTAGTTCCTTTACTTTATTTTAACCTTGATGACTTTCTCAGAGCATTAGATCACTCCTTGAGTTCAATAATTCATAGTAGAATGAATCCAATCTGGGATTTGGGGTGAAACCAAGGTGCACATTTTGGGATACAAATTGTTTGAAGCTGGCAATAAGGTCATCACAAT
>JAUZND010003230.1:0-12375 GCA_034780555.1 Coelogynopora nodosa
CTTCGTTAACACTAAAGCCACTCTCTACAGCTGCCTGGCCGTGAAAGAGCACCAACACCTTTTACACAAATAAAAAATTATCTACTTAAGACACTAAATCGGAAGAAATTTGCCCTGAAAGGCCTAAAATCGGGAGAATCGGGAGGGTTTTTCCCAAATCGGGAGAATTCGGGAGAAATCGGGAGATTCGGGAGCTGTAGACACCCTGCTTAATAATGATTTAATTAGGCGAATGTAATAAAATAAAGAAATCTATAAATTAACTTTAAAGTTAATCAACAGCATAAAAATAAATAAACGTTTATAAGTCTACAAAAAAGGAATAATATTAGTTAGCTATACTAGCCAATAAGTAATCTATCAAATAACTTTTTATATAGAACCTGTATTTTTAATGTTTATTTGAAACAAACCATTCAGATAAGCGCATGCTTCCAGTATTATAAGCAAAATTTGAACAATTTAGAATGGGTTTTTCAGCTTCACAAACAACTAACTGAAAATCAAGGATTGAATAACATAAAATCTTAAAACATGAGTTACTTTTACTTAATTAAGACAAAGCAGTAAGATTGGAACTATGCTTTCATATATAATGCTAGGAGGTATTGCGTCACATAAACAACTGCAAAAACCATACTACCCTTACTACAAAGTACAGATATTGGTGACTTTTACAAAGTATGTTGAAACAGATTAAATGTGTTACCTTTAAGTCAGCCGTAGAGACGGCCTCTTTCAATGTATTAATTTCTTTCTCAAACGTCACATAGTCTGTGGTACGAGTGTTCAGTTGACCTTGTAGACGATCCTTCTCATGTGCTATAGCGCGCATTTTACCAATCAGAACCTCTCGATCTTTGGCCCCTTCTCGAAGTCGTCCCTCAAGATCGCGGACTTTTTTCTGACCTTCGTAACTCCGCTGTTCGGACTGAATAGTTAATATTAAAAAAGTTGTTTTAGACAAACACACACGTCATAAATAAAAGTAAACAATTACCTGGGCAAACTTTAAAACCATGGATTCTTTTTCCCTTCTCGCTTCATCTAAAGATCTAGATAGTTGATCAACTCGCAATCGCAACTCAGATTGAAGGTTAGCTATTGCCTTCTTGGCAGCCAAGTCTTGTCCATTTAACCTTGTTTCTGTTTCATGAAGTTTTTGCTTCAAACTTTCTATCTGTTTTTTAAGAATAATTGTTTCATCATTGTTTTCAGCATCACTAGTGGCAGGCTTTTTAAAATCTGATTCATTTTCAGACTTAATTTCTATATAGGGAAATGCATGTTCTGGACTTGGTGATCGATTCTTCACTGGCTCAATAGTTTCATCGGGAATCTTATGGTCTGCAGAAATCTGTTCGTGGCATTCTACATATGGTTCTTGGCATGGTAAATCTGGTTTTTTAGGAGGACTAATTTCTTCCAATAAAGGATGTTCTAGTGGGGTATCATTTGGAAATATTTCCTGACTTGATTCACTTAAAGAAACGTCTTGCAAGTCGTCATGTATATCTACACCATTTTTCACTATTTCTGGTTGGTTAATTGTTATAGATGGCTTACCGGTACCATTTACAATATGAGTAGAACTAGTAGAACTTTCTACAATACCACATTCATCATTAACAGTATCAGATGACATAATTTGAAATCATCTAAAATAATAAAAGATACAATGCCAATTAATAAATAATGAGCAATTATAAATTAAATCAAACATATAACTATATTAATGATTACAAAATGACATAAAAATATATAGGGTGCATAATCTAGTGATCAAATCATAATTTTTTATATATTTTTAAAAATCATAATTTTATTTGCAAACACAGTATGCTTTATATTATGCCAAAATGTAAAGTTGGCTGTCAAAAAATTAAATATACTCAACTAAGCACCAAGAATATATTCATAAACAAATAAAAATTATGTAGTATTTTAAATATTATTATTGAATAATACATTTGACTATAAGTAACTCAAATATTAAGTAGCTAACTTTAAATTCAAAACTAAATTTTCTTTATTTAGTTTTTATTTCAACAAAATAAGAAACAAAAAATACACCTGAAATAAAATAATGACACAAAATCTCTTCAAACTTCAACCACCATGGTTATAATATATGATAACAAAGTTTGATAAAATTGAAGAATTTTATTATGTACCATGGTCTATATGTCCCGTATATGTGAAAAATATTATGCAGTAAAAAATTCATTAAGACATATTAAGATCAATTTATAAAACTTTCCATCAAATATCTATCAAATGTTTGTAAAAAAGTTCATTCATTCATAAGAGAGTTTGGAAAAGGTATCAAGGTTTCATGATTGACCTGGAGGTTTTATCATCAGGAGCAGAAAGTTCATTAGTAGTTAGAATGTCATAAGTAAAGTTAGGATGTTTTCATGGATTTTTGGACCACTACATGTTTAAAAACATAATAGCAAGTTTTTGGAAATATATTTTAAATAATTGTTGTTTGCAAGACTGTAAAGCAATACTTTGTATTTTTTTAAATTGTGTTTAAAAATGATAATTATTTTCATACATTATATTATTGAAAATCATTTAATAAAACATTTAAATTTCATAAATATCATTCTGGTTTAAAAACTGTTTAGTGAAGGTGTATATTTAAGTAAAAAACTAGACACAATATATATTGTTGCATTCAATTATTTCATTGGTGATAAATAGAATCAACATAGTATTTAACCAGTTTTAATGGACATGGGAGATTGATACTCATCTAACTTACAAGAAGAAAAGTAAAGGCATCCTTTTTGACTGTAGAGTGGGAAACTGTATTAATTTGATAGTGCATATAGTTTCTTCACAAGGTTTAGGTACAGTAAATAACAAAAATAAAATTGATTGAATAGAAAAAGTTAATTAATTCTTTATTTTATACATTATTCAATCAGTTTTATTGAATTGGGGACCATACTTTCGATATTAAAACATAGATTTTATATGTATATTAGAAGACTATGTCATCTGTCAACATAGAGATGCCAAAAAGTAAGTATCATAGAAATCAAATGAAATATATTTCTATCTATCTTTTTTTTTATAATATATTGATATTACTTTAGCAGTATGTAGTATATAGTTAAAAAAATTATCTAAGTTGGATCTGTATATTTTCCTAAACTTTATTTTCAAAATAAAAACATTTTTACATAATTTGTTGTTTATTTTAATAAGTTATGCTGTTTTAGTCCTTAGAAATATATATACTTGGCACTTTGTTTATTTCATTATATCTATGTTCTCTTTCTATACAGTGTTGAAAAAAGCAGTTGAATGGTACATATAAAATGTTAAAAAAAACTTCATATATATTTTAAAAAATCAATATGTATCACAATTAAATCAATATAAAATCAAATTGAATTTTTTTATTATGACTTCATAAAAATAACATTTTCAGATGTACTGTAAGCTACAGCATGGGCTATTATTTCATAGAAGTGAAAGTGTTGATTTACAATAAATATTTATTTTATATGAAAAATAGCTCTTGGAGTTGGTATTGCTTTGCAAAAATCAAGAGATATTGCATAATTAATGTATTGTAATATATATTAAACTAGGAGCCAAAATATTACTCAATTTATAAATACATAATAAGATCATTAAGTAAACTTCCTAAATTTTTAACTATAAAAAGCAAATTAAAAGATAGAGTTATTGTATATATTATAGAAGAACAGGTCAGCTAACAGATTAATTAATGAAACTGCAAGTAAATACCAGTTAAAAATAACTATACTTTGCTAGCAAGAAGTACATATTTTATAATAAAAGTACATAGTTGAAACAGCTGAGATAGAATCCAAATAATAACAAATGAATTAAGCAGTGCTAATACAGCCCAATAAAGAACAAAATTGTTCAACAATAAAAAAAACTGCATGTTAAAAAACAGTATTTCTAAGGTACACTTTTAATACTAGTTTGTATGCAAAACACAAAATGTATGCACCAATTAGGATTGCTGTCTCACTCAATTATAACACTGAATACTACTCACTTTACAAATAATTAAATTATATGAGCATATTCAGGGTTCCCATGAAAATTCAACAAAAAATTTCAGACAACAGTTTAATTTTCCAGCAGAGGCCTGTTGATTATTTAATAGTGAATAGTTGTCAACATTTTGTGTTAAATGTAAATGTTTTTTACTAAACAGAAATTTTTCAGTATGGTCACTGTCTAAATAAATACAAACATATATTTATATAATAATGTAATAATTTTTAATTGAATGGAAAATGCAGAATTCTTATATATTTAAGGTAGATATAATATATTATTTTTTTATTAAAATAATATAATCTGTGACAGTAATTTCCCCCCCCCCACTTAGTTGTCAAAAATCCCTCAAATTAAAAAAAAAATTATAAAAAATTTAATTTCCTGATATTTGTTTAAAATGGCAAAATTTCAGAATTTCCTTGATGCATGGGCAGCACCCTGATATTGTAGATAAATAAAACATTTGGGAGTGGTCATACATGTGCCCACAGTGCCTGCATGCATTTGGGTGCCATTATTATTGTATATGTTGCAGAACAATCTAGAATGCTGACCAATACTAGATTAGTCTGACCAATGTGGAATATGCTATTAGATTGGTCTAACTGATCTTAGATTGGTCAACCAATATGGAATAATTTTAAATTCCAGATCAGTGAGACAGATCTAGAAAAAATCTTAGTTGGTTCTGAAAATGCTAAAAATGTAAGTACTATCAGACTTGAATTCTATGCTATAATTAATTTTGAAATGACAATAATGATATAATATTACTGCAGTATAACAACAACTTGATAAAATTAAAATTTACTATAATTAAAAAGGGTCTAATAATATACATAAACCCAAATATATTTAATCAAAATGATTGATATACTATAGGTAGTAATATGTGTTTATATTTGATTACATTTGATCAACAATGTATGCAGTGAGTGAAATTTTTGTTCATGTTTAAGTATGTAATTTTTTTACAGATCTTTTAAGTGAAAACTGGTGTCAAAATAATGCTGTTGTATCAATACATTACATTTTTGATCAAATTGTCAATTGTTGTTGATCAAATATAATCAAATTAAATATAAACACATATTATTACCTATATAGTAATTTTTATTTTATTAAATTGTTGTTATGCTGCAGTTATAGTATAATTGTATATTGTTTATGTGTTTACATTATCATTATCATTTCAAAATTAATTGGGGTGGCGAATTGAAGACCAACAGCACTTAAATTTTTTGTATTTTCAGAACTATTTAACATTTGTTCAAGATCTGTCCCACCAATCTGGGATTTAAAATTATTCCAAATTAGTCAATCAATCTGGAATAATTTAAAAAAAGGGTTTTCATGGTTTTAGAGCAACAGAGTTCAAGGAATTGTTTTAGATATTTTAAAGAAATGTTTATAATTTTGAAGTTCATTTTCTTGTAATTTTTTATTAATTATTTTAAGAAGATTTTTAAGCATTTTAGCATTACTTATGAGACATTTATAATTTTTTGTATATATTAAAACTTGATCTACTATTTCTTAATAAAATCATTTTTTTAATTCTCTCAGTATCTACTATTTTGGAGTGGTTAGCACATGTCATAGTACTGAATATTTTTTTTGAAATATAGGCCTACACATTTTAAAAGGATATTTGAGGAGGGTTTGATGCATTTTACCAAAATTTAGGATATTTAAGGAATTTTAATGAGGGTGGAAACCCTAGTGTAGTGACAGTGTTGGAAATTCAATTTTGGATATTAAATAAAAGTAGATAGTAAAGTGTATACTTTTTTTAACTCACCCTGTATATATTAATTTTATTAAGTTGTTGTAATATACTGTAGTAATATTGTATAATTATTGTTGTTTTAAAAAAAGTATATACTTACACTTTTTCAGAACAACTAAAGTCTAAATATATTTAGATATATATATGTATATCTAGTCCTAGATACATTATATGTATACTAGATCTGTTTTACTGTCACTGATCTGGAATTTTAAATTATTCCAGATTGGTCAGCATTCTTAATCTAGATCACCCTGCAACATATAATATATACAAGTATTATAAAGTATAAAAAATTCTTTTATGTATGTAATAAACATAAGAACATAAAATAAAATATTTTTATAAGACAAGATTCAAGAATGATTCTCAATAAAGAAAAATATATTATTTATTAAGATTCTCAAAAATTAATAATTATGCTTATATTATTTATCTGATACCTATTAATATTTATTTATGTATCTAGAAAATTTATTTAATTATAAATACATTAAATAATATATTTAATAAATATAATTATAAATAGCTAAAAAAAAAACTCTAGTAAAACTTATTTATTTTAATTTACCAATTATTATAGTAATAAATTCTCCCAATAACACCACTACGTTTTTATCCTGCTTATATTTAATGTTTAAAATGATTGTTATACGTGCCTGATTGCCAGTAATTTACAATTGTTATAAACGTATAAATACATATCATCAAAAATATTCATTTAAAATTGGCGTGACATTTTGACAAAATATGTTTAAAACATATAAAAGTAAATATATAACTACTAATGTTTTGTCTGAGTCTGAGTCATAATAATATCTGATAATAATGTCTGAGTATAATGTCTAATAATAATGTCTAATAATAATGTCTGAGTCATAATAAAAATCGAATAGCAGCGATTATCTAATAATACCGCTACACTTATGATGTCTATGGTCTAAGTATAATACATTGAATGGGACTGTTTTAAAATGACGTCATTCTTGAACGGGAGATGGGGTTTGTAGAATTTTAACGAATACGTGGAAAGATTGTGAAATCTGGTTATGTTACCCAAAGAATATAGAATATAGCTAATAATGACATCTTTTTGGTGAGGGGTGTAGCAACAAAAACTATATAATTAATGGCTATATTATATGTGTAATGATACGTGGGATTTCACGACTCATTCTGTAAATAATAATATACAATACAAATTTTTCATAATATCGAGCAGTATATAAATTGTGTAGTGCTGTTTTTGTCATATTCATTATTAGTTAATACATACCACAATCTTTATTATGCGATTAAGTGGTATTTAACATTATTTTGAAACATTTTGATAAGGGTGCGCGTTAGTTAATTCGTATGATAGTGAAAGTTTATTAATTATTTCCAAACACAAAAAAGTATATGTACCTAATTAATTTAGTCTCATAGCAAAGCATTTGCATAAGTTTCCCTGTAGGTCACATTTACAAATATAGGGGTTGAATAATTTTAATGTTATTTTAAAAAAGTTCTATGCATTACGCTTTTCTAGTGTTACTTATACATCAAAGGAAATTTTTTGTGGCATGATATTACATCTATTCATATAACATCTATTATTACATCAATTCAGACACTTTATCTGACACTATAATAAACTTTATGAAGCTTGCGCCGATTTATAAAAATAAACGGTATCCACAACTTATTGGTCAAGCACTTATGTGAAACACATTTGCGTATAATAAAAAAAAACATAGTGGTATGTATCACATTTTGTACCACACATACCCCTTTATTACAAAAATTATAAAATATTTAAACCTTATTACAGTATACTGTATTTAGCTAAAGTCATGGCCGTGCGTTGCAGTTTTGCATACACAAGAAACCTTTCAGTATTACATTGTTACGTAAGAATATACCATATTTTATGTATATATCATCGGTCGCGTTCTTTATGTATTCAGAACGTTTCACTATACTTTTATTGCATTTTATAATTCTTTTATGTTTCAAGTGAAGGAATAGTTCCAACATAATTGATATTTCCATGCAGAATCTCTTTATCGGATAAATTTGAATATAGAATATGGATCGGCTTAACCCTTCGTACGTGGACATATTTTGTAGGGTTTGCAACATGAAGGGGGGTATTTTACCACCCTTGGAAAACCAAACTTCTTATCATCCGATTAAGCTGAAATTTTGTATACAAATACCTCCTAAAGACTTGTCGAGTGATTTTTATGACCTGATTACGTCATAAGCTCCTGTTAAGAAAATAACCATATATGCTATATGTTGACCAATAAATGCTATAACTTTTGTTCAATGCAACCAAATTATACAAATAACTATAAGTAGTATAAATGCTGTTTGAGTATTATTTTAAATTGCTGGTTATTTTAATAAATAATTTTAATAATCATGTTAAATGGATATAATTTACGATAAACTTATTTTTTCTATTAATGTTGCAAGTTTCAGCTCCTACAATAATATCTTCGGCATGTATGAAAACCCAGGTGGGGTATAAATGGTCCATAATAACACTATTTTTTCTGGTATGTAAAAATATTCGAAATTATTTATTTTTTAGTTAGATAAAAGTATTTTAGCCACTGATTAAAAAAATCCGGATCATACGTGTTATAGTTCAATCAAAAACTTAATTTCTTTGAAAAAAAATTGGCACACCCCACTTCCACGTACGAAGGGTTAATGTAAATAGTCAAATAAAGATAAGGAAGGAGAGATCGTATGTTTATATATTTATGCAATTAATATTAATTATTACATATATGTACTATTATGCTGATTTGTGGAATAGAAGTTAAGGTACTAAAGGTACTTCAAAAACCATTGAATAGTCCACATAGTAGTCATGCTTAAAACAAGTTCATTCAATTGATTCACAATGAGTGTTTAACGAAAGAAGAGCATAACAAGAAAGCCCACCAGTCATGTATGTAAATAAGACTGCATGACGTGATATTATGACGTAATACAATACAGTGAAGGAATGCTAATTAGTCAGTATGACAAGAAGAGAAAATACTAAGAACAAATTAGTATGAGATGTTCACATCGAGTTCGACTCTAATTGGACAATAGGAGGGATTACACGGATACAATTGACAAGAAAGTGTGGATAAACAAATAATTCTAGTGGGTTAAATCAAGAAAAAGAATGCCACCAAACCACTGGAAAAGAATATATTGGCGACAAACTGTCTAAATAGGGAGTTACGCTGAGTTTTAACATTGAATTGGAGGATGGCTACATTGGATTTTCTGTAATTGGCATTATTTCGTCAAAATACAATGATCGATGGACGGCCACTAAACATTGATCACTTGGTTCTTGTGGGGGCCTTTTGATCCTGAGAGGCGGCAGAGTCTAGCTGTTTGCCAAGATATTCCCTGAAAATGGGGATGAAGTGGAACAGTCAGTTAGTGAAACTATATTTGTATTTGTACAATAAATGTTCATAGTTGAATGTGTCAATAAAACAATTACAATTCGCCAAAATTATACCGTCATACAGCGGGATCAATATCACCATAACCGATATATAATCAATAAATATATATTTAAAGTTAACGCAGTTGTGGTACTAACATAAACAACTAAACACAACATCAAATATGTAAGTGAAATAAATATACTAATCAATAATACTTATTAAAGCAAAGTAAATAGTGGATCGTAGTGTTACGAGCAGACGCGACAATGAGATGTGTGCTCACCAGTTGTGCACCATGATCTTCTGCAGTGAGATGAGCGCATTGTAGCGTACGTTGGCGTCCTCGTGCTTGAGGAGGGTCATCACCAGCTGCTTCCCACCCAGCTGCTCGATCACTCTGGGCAGAGAAAGAGAGAACCATGTGAAAGGTGCATATAATAAGATCAGATTAGAGAGAGAGAGAGAGAGAGAGAGAGAGAGAGAGAGAGAGAGAGAGAGAGAGAGAGAGAGAGGAGAGAGAGAGAGAGAGAGAGAGAGAGAGAGAAGTTATTACTATTTACTATTATATTATACGTGTGATTAAAAATGCCATCGTATTGAAAGGGTTTTCATACTACCAATATTAATTTGATGTCATGTTACATGTTAGTTAATTTTAAAGTAACTTTTATATATTAAAATATGACAAACCAACCATTCTGATACAACTCTAGTTGTGCACTAAAGTGGAGACCCGAGTGTCTTCAGCATCGTACCCCACCCCAGGCCCCCCCCCTCCCCTCAACTCACTGCTTTCCTCGCGGGTAGTGGCGCACATACTCCCCGATATCGTAGGCGGCGACAGATAGGATCAACGGTTCGCGATCACTCTCGAGAAGTCTGATCAGGATTCTGATAAAAGAATCGGATTCAATTAAGTGGAGTACAGCATAAGTAAACGTCATCTCAAGGATGATTAGAAAGAAGTTGAATATAATCTGTCATTCAAACGTGTGGCAGGAAAGATTTTAAAAACTCAGTTGATTATCGATCGGCATTGAAAGATCAATACACTGACAGATTACACTTCTAGAAATCCATTACTATTGATTATGCGTTAACATCTTTATTTAGGTATTCTTGGGAAAGATTAATTATTTTTTATTATGTTAATACTAATTCGGTAAGTTTGGTGACCTAGATTAGTGTATAATTAAAAATAATGCTTTAGTTAGTCATTACATGTTCATCCAGAACACATTATTGTTCTGAAAATAATAATAATTAGTAGCATTTTAATTATACAATTTTACTTGTTAAACCGCCAAAGAGTGTGATACAAAATACAGAAAAATAACTTCCAGGAGATTTACATTATCTATAAGGAAAATAATGATGAAGCTTTTTATTTGAAGAAATTTTTATTTAGAATAAGGTAGACATGACTCATACAGCTCAAAAACAACCAAAGCAGACTAAATAAACGATAAATAGAAAATGTAAAATTCAATAACAATATGAATACATAAATGTTTTATGAACATGCATTTATTATAATTTGTAAATTATTTAAAAGTAAAAAAAAAGATAAAATCAAGCCGAGTAAAAACGCAGCAGAAACTGTTACAAGGCTACTTAGACTCACTTGAGCAGTTCATAGTTCTTGTCATTGAGACGCATATTGTTCTCGCGCCAGAACTTCTCCGACTTGTGCACGGGGGACCACTCGAGGCGGCCGGAACGCAGTTCACTCGCGTACTCATCTATAGAGCTCACGTCCTGCACACTGTTTGTCAACTTTTCCTAAACAAATCATACCAAATTCTTTTGGAATACTACTTGTAGTTGTAACAGTAGTTTATATTGATATTTTTCCTATGCAAAATGTTTATAATTAGGAGTGAATATAAATATTTTTTTACTGAAGAAACCTTTATTTCATTATGAAAGCTTACACTCAAATTAATCAATAAAAATATGACACAATTACTAATGGTATGCCATCTAAATATGTTATATACAGCCCGCAATCTTTCAGTATCTCTCGTCATAATACTATTACAAATGATATAAGCTAATAATCTAGGCTAATACGATCTCAAAAAGTCCAGTAAAACCGGCGCAAACTGCCCAAACATCTGACTGATAAGTCCTCCATTCACCTGCAGGAAGGCCAGGTCGTCCGCGAGCTCAGGGTCGTGATCGTAGTTCTTCTGAAGCAGAAGTTCCAGCTGCTTGAGCACCTTACACTGGACCAGTTGCAGAGCGCATTCCTGGACCTGGGCCGCCTCAGGAAGCTTCTCCAGGACATGCTGCCGGTGAGAGAGAGAGAGAGAGAAAGTCACAGACACTTTTGAGCTTGAAATAACTGTTGCTATGACTTTCGTATGATTAATATTTTCTTATAATTAAAATTTTGTCAATATATTTAACTTTCAATGTTTATTGCAAACAAAATAATCAAATCGTAATAAGTTTATCTCAATATTTTAGCCGATGAAGATCCCATAAAGAGAGAAAACATTCATGCGTATAAGCAATACGTAGGACAGATGAAATTGAACATAACTAGTAATAGCTGTAGTTGTTTCGAAACTTCGATTATACAAACACCAATTAGAAGTGAGGACATTACCCAATGAGAAAGTGTTACACGATATACGAATAAAAACTGGAGACATATTTAATCAATATACCGGATCACGTACTCTAAACAAGGCGCATCCAATTCGAACCACCTTCTCCTTAGTCGTTTCACAGATGATGTCGGCAATACTTGGAATCAGATTGTGTCTGAAAAGAAGGGGGAAATACTTAGCACATGACTTTATTCACACTATGAATGCATCTGATCAATACCATAATATAGGGAGTCGAAATTCCCGAAGACAAATAAGAGGGACATACTGAGATAGATATAAACTAACTTTGTGATCTGCAGCACAAGATCTTCGTCAAAGCTGAGGCACCAGAGGCAGAAGATGAGCTGATACTGGATCTGGGTGCTCAACTTCTCATTGAGAACGGCGCCAATACTGAACCCCGGGGATGGAGAGAGAGAAGAGGAGAGAATAGAGAGGAGAGAGAATAGAGAGGAGACAG